>JAJMHP010000015.1:72042-253384 GCA_030583235.1 Metschnikowia lunata | reverse complement strand
GCTGTGGCTCTAACCTGTAGACCGGAGAAGGCGGTATGAATTCTCTCGTCCGCACTACCACCTTCTTCCAGGCCTCCAAGTATGCACACTCATTAGGGTTGAAGGTCCAATCGAGGTTTTTGAAAAATTTGCCTGTTCGCTCAAGAAGGAAATCCGTCCAGCTGAGTCCCCCCACTCTTTCTTCTGGGACCCACTGGCTTTTTTCTTCAAAACTTCAGTCTATCCGGATGTAAAAATGACTTTTCTCCATAAAATAGTCTACGCTTCGTTGTTGTTGTTTTTTAAAAGAGAAATCGTTATAAATAATGTTTTTAGCTACAATCAGGATAGCATATCGACGGTTTCGTGGTCTAGTCGGTTATGGCATCTGCTTAACACGCAGAACGTCCCCAGTTCGATCCTGGGCGAAATCATTTTTTTTTCATTTTTTTCTTAAATTCACAGTCTTGCCGAATTATTACTTTTTCTTCTGATAGGGGCCAGTTTGCAGTCTCGTAGGCGAGCAAGATCCTCTGTTCGATTTGCGCTGGTGTGCTTAACTGAAGCTCGTTTTTCGTCTCGGGTTGTGCACACAACCTCTTGGTTCTTGAATGTTCTGACTCTGAGAATCGGCTTCATATCTTATCTGGTTTCCTCCCCTCAATTCTTTAGAGCACATTGTTTCCTGTTTCCTTGTAGCCGGCCAATGAACAATCCGCTTACAAAATATGCAAATCTTAATGCACCAAAGGATCTAGTTCTCTTCAACTATCACGAGTACCTCGTCACAGAGTATGAGTCAATTCGGTCTTCTTCTAACGACGAGTTACATCAAGAGCACAAACCAAAGCCCACGACAAAAGAAGCTCTACCGGCTCTTGTAATCAACCACTTCCCAAACCCTTACATTACAAAGAAAGACACTCTGTTTAACCGCACTAGAATTGTACGAATTCCCAGGGTCTACGATACTTGTGAGGAGCTGTATATGGTTCCACAGTTTTCCGTCTATAGTCCGGGCCAGGAACCCGCCGCCTTACGCAACGATTCAATGAGCCAATTTGAAGCTGCGGGAATATATAAAGGGTATGCTTTTGGGACGACTTCGCTCGCTCCGTTGGTTCCCAGATGGATTTCGGAAAGCGAGTTTGTAGAAATCGTAAGTACAATCAATCGTCTCATGTACGAAACCGCCAGCCCCTGCAACAGAGGCAGCTGGCTAGAAAATGTGTTGGACTTTGCCTCAGGTACACTATATTCAACAATAGTTACGAAATTTTTCACGAGCTCTCGATTCAGTCAGAACTTGAAAAAAGCGGACGACTACGTGGAAGAGGTCAATGTGAAATTAGGCCATAGGCATCCAGATCTACGGATGGTCCCGTTGCTGAAAAGCGCCATGTTGTCGCTTGATTTTCAGTTTCCCATGGCACCTGAAACACGGGCCTTGCACCAGTTCGAGCAAACGCAAGGGAAAAGAAATAGCCACAGCTCAGATTGCAAAGGGGAAGAAAAGTAGGAGGACGGGAAATATCGAGCAGAAATGAGAAGGGAAAGAAAAAAAAAAAAAAAGCTTGCTCCAGATTTGGCCTATTTTGTAAGCCGGTCTGATTATCTACTGTTTAATTGGCACATCACCGCACACGGAGAACTGCACTGTTTTGTATTTGGCTAAGGCTCTTGGAGCTACAGAGAAAGAAACATACAAGTACTGAAGACAATCGGTGATTTGTCCTTCTATTTTTCCTTTGCATTGTTTTGCTATCTTTTTTCTCGCTCTTCATTTCCTTACTTGTCAATCTGTTCTTCTCCCAACCATTTCTTTGTCGTCGGAATTAATTCTCTTCAATCTGTCTTCAATTTCCCATTTTCTTTCCCACCCGCGTTCCAGCATGCGCACCACGCTCCACGCGATGGGCTTCTCGAATCTGATCTCTATATTCTCCAATATATGTGGAAACTGTCCGTGCCACGCAACATGAATGGAATTCTAGCGGTGGAAAAGCCAAGTGGCGTCTCGTCTTCGGCAGTCGTGCAACAGATCAAAACGATTTTCGACCAGTCGAATGTGTTTGCGCCGGACTTGAAGGCAATGAGGGAAAAGGTGAGGGTAGAATTGACCCAAGGCACCAAATGGCTGGCTTCTAAAATCGCCAACCGCGTGCGCAAAACGCAAATAAAAGTCGGCCATGGCGGGACTTTGGACCCTTTGGCCTCAGGTGTCCTTATTATAGGTGTGGGCACCGGAACCAAGCAATTAAGCTACTTTTTGGGCGAATGTACCAAGACTTATGAGACCCGGGCCATGTTGGGCCAACTGACAACGACAGGCGACTCGGAAGGAGAAGTGGTGACACAAACCGAGTATTCCCACGTGACGCTTGACTCCTTGAGGAACGCCGCAGTGAAATTTGTTGGCAAAATCAAGCAAACCCCGCCGATTTACTCTGCTCTTAAAGTTGACGGTAAACCATTGTACGAGTACGCCCGGCAGGGCATTCCCGTGCCCAAGGCGATCGAGCCGCGTGAAGTCAAGGTGCACCTGATAGAAGTACATGATGATTTCGCGCCCAATGTCAAGTATAGTGCTCTCAAGTGCCGTTCTGAAGGAGACTCCATGGGCCTCGCTGTGTTCAATAACCCCACGCTCAACGACCACCAACTCTGCTACTCGGAGGAGTTCATGGGCAACGCTGAAGTGAAAAAAGAAGAAAAAATCACCTCAATTCACCCAAAACTAGTGGATCCCAAACTCCCCTTCCCCGAGCATCCTCCTGTGTTCCATGCTACGGCCACGGTAGGATCAGGAACCTATATCAGAAGCTTGGTCAGTGACTTGGGCCGCGCAGTGGGTCTGCTGGCGCATATGGTCGAGTTGGTGCGATCGAAGCAGGCCAACTGGGAGCTAGGAAAAAACGTCTTCCGCATATCTGACTTCACCAGTCGTGACGAGAAGGTATGGGGGCCTGTTTTGAAAAAAGTGCTTGATAAAGGTGAGAGCATTGACGTGGCGGAGGAAATTAGAAAACAAGAGGTGCTTGTGGGGGGTAATACTGAGACGAAGAGTGAGACGAAGACTGGGAAAGATGACGCGAAGGTAAATGGTTTAGAAGGAGAGGAAGGGCATGACGCAGAGAAGAAGCGCAGAAAAATTGAGTATTGCTGATTGCTTGTTAGGATTGACAAGCAAAAAAGTAAACATATCAAGGCGGAAAGAACAATAATATTTCCTGATTTGGGCTATTTAATTTGGGCTCTTTGAATTCAACTCTAGCTTTTGCCCCAATTTGTATGTTTCTGGTGCGAACTTCGAAGTGCACATGAGGCTGCGAAGCATCAGAAATGCATTGGCTGCTCAGTCCACTGAGCACTCAACCAAATGCGATAAATTAGTGTGGTGTTGCATCGTACTTTTTTCGAATAGTCAGGCGGGGAGGGCTCTTTTTTTTTAGGAAGGCACATTTGAAATTGCTCTGAGATAACTCAAGTTTGTAAAATCCTCGTTTTTTCGCCACTTTGTCGAAGCATGTTTTCACGCATCCAGCCCACGACATTTCTTCGAAACCTATCTACTTTCTCCAGGGTTAGAACGTCCTTTTTTGCTAGAACAACAATATTTCCAAAGAAAGATAGCGGCGTCCGTGTTCCAACCAATCTAGATGCTTGCCTGGTGATTTTCCTCTCAACGCCTCAAAACCTTCCGTTGGTGATTGAAAACGCTATTCATCTCCATCAGCACATGGGACTTCAAATAGTGGTTGCTGGGGTCGACCGGACCGTGCCCAATGGAGCTAATAATGGTATTTCCGAGCTCTGGATGGACTCCTCGATGAAAATAGGCCCTTCAACGCTTTTGGCAGCGAAAGATTCCACGCCTCCATTGAGAGAAAGTGATGGAATCTCGCCGGTGGGTGCAAAAGTCAACTGGAGGCATGTTGAGGGCAACTTGAGCTTGAAAATTCAGGACAAGGTCATCGATTTGGCTTTGGCAAACACAGCGTTTGCCACAAATACGCTCATCACGCTCTTTTATTTCCAGAAAAGCGATCACCAGTCGCCGTTGTCGGGTCACATGGGCCAAACTCTATCCGAGTTGCAGGTCACGCTCCCGGACTTGGCACCCAGATTGAATCCGCCCGTTTCTCGCGATAGGTGGACATCTTTGACCGAGAACCAGGACTTGATCATCACTAATTGTACGGGAAATTTGGTCAAGGGCATCAATGGGCAGCCTGCGTCGCAGTTTCTCGAGAAAAATAAAAAACTCATGGACTTGGCCAGCAAGGAAACCAAAGTCTATGTGAAAGTCTACTCTGAGGGTTCCACAGCGCCTTCAAAAAAGTACGAGGTGATCGCTGGCGGTGGTGGCTGGGGTGCAAAAGCGGATTTGCTTGCCATTTCTCCCGAAGCCAAATTACGTAAGGGCGACCGGGTAGAGTTTCACATGGTGACCCCTTTTGACAGGTACTCCACGGGCTCCGTAGCACCGGCACTTGTATCGCAGCAATTCCTCTTTGAATGCGCTCCGGAGGCCACCTCATACGAAGAAAAAACGGGTTCCTGCCAGAGTATTGAGAATCTTTTTGGAGCCGGGAGCGAACAGGGTTTTATTGTGGATGGCATCAACTACAAGAGCCCTGGGGAGTCACTAAGCTTCGCTTATGGGAACTAAAAATCAGAAGGGACAATGAGAATATGAATATTTGTCGACTGAGAAATTGGGTACCACGGTTTTTTTGTCATTTAGGTTGTGCAATACCACCCTTATGCCAGGGTTTGATGAAGGGTTCCGGCGAGATTATCCATGGATTTAAAAAAGCGAAAAGTGCGTCCTCGTGTCAGAACCAGGGTTGATTTTTTTTGATATTTTGAACTACGTTTTCATTAGAAAAGAAAAATGGATGTTTTTGCCGAAATCGATATCTACTTGCAGCAATTAACAGTTAATTTCGATGGATATCGATTTATCTTTTTGGAAACTGCTTTCATGAGTTCACTATGCTTCCAACGTCGAGCACAGCCCAGTTTGAAGAGCCCCTTGTGACTCTAAGTACTGACACCTTGAGAATTTGAGAGGAAACGAGATCGATCTAGACAAGTAGTGGTCAATGTGATCGCAAGTGAGCCAATTCCTTTCCATTTCTGCCGAGCACCAAATCGCATCGCCAAATGAAAGCACTTTTTTTTTTTGATTTGCATCATGCTCATCATCTGATAGTCTCTTCGAGATCAGTTCGTATGGTTGTGGCAATACATCATACATTTCCCCAAGCGTTGCAAATTGCTTCAGTCACACCATCATTGGCAGGCTCGACTCGGTACTTCAGTAGATACATGTAAGCTATGAACCATTTTGAAATAACCAGCGTTCTGAAAAAAAAAATCGTATATCAAGCAAACTGGTACGCTCACAGCGTATAGTCTCTACAATAAATATCTAGTCTGAGACGGTCTCAACAACATTGGATATATTATTAAATTAGATTTAACAAAAAACAAAAAAAAAAAAACCTACTCTGCATCATTTCTTGAGACTACACACTCAGCATTGCTCAATTCTACAGAACCTTGCACCAGAGTAGCATCGTCAGCCATTGAGACACCTTGATGCGCTCTGCCCATTTTTAAGTCCTGAAGACAATCAGCTATGGTGCACATTTCATGTCTGAATAAAACCCTAGCCTTGAAGAGGCCAGAACTCTGATCGTAGTAGATTCGAGTTTGTTTCTGTTGTCGGTGACTATGCTTTTACCCTAGAAATCATAGACTCCTAACTAATTGACTCCTCAGGTGGTAGTGAAGTCGGAGCTAGGGCTCTGAATGACCCAATCGAGTGCTTTGATCGTGCTCTGAAACGAGAACTGAAGTCATCCGCCTTAACCTAGTTTTTTACGAACGAATCTTTCAATTATTAGGATTGATATTTTTAAGAAGATATTTTCAAAGCCAGAATCGATTTGAAGTAAACCGTAAAAATTTTAGAATATAGTTCATAATGATTTGAACTGATAATCGCGACTTACTACTTTTTAATCAACCCTGGTCAGAACTATGGAGCCACGTTTTTTTTTTTTTTGTTTTTCTTTCTTCACTGCACATTCTCATATATCCCCTGAGAGAAGATAAAACCTGTTGTGGTGTAAATCTTTGTCTGAGTTAAGCAGTTACAGGCATTACATCAATTACATCAATTCCCTCCATTTCATCAATTCCTATTCACCCAAGTTTATCATCCTCACTGTAAGCCAACGAATCAAATTATCCGAAATACATCCCACTTGTCTCTTAGTATAGCACATGCTCCCGACAAAATATCACCTCACTTATAAATGTTCTGGATAAACTCGGAACTGAACGGTTTTGTGTTGGTCGCTTGCTTGTACAGTCTGCATTTTTTACACCGCCTCTGGACGACCTTACCTGCTTCCTGTTCCTCCTCTACTTCCTTGAGTTCTTCTGGCGTCATATTCTTTTCCCCCAACAACTCATTACATTGTACACATTTGCCTTCTAAGGCACGGTGAAGCTTTCGTTCTCGGAAAACTTTCCGGCATTTTCCACACAAAACAAACTTGTCGTCTTCGGGACCAAGCCCTACCCCACACCTACGGCACAAGCCCCCATGTTCTCTGGTACGCATCTGCCATCTCCGCGATCTTCCTTTGGCCATTTCTCTACAATGTTCACACAACTTGTAGAGCCGAGGAACACGTCCAATCCGGCCCCGGGCGCCCTTCAGCTCAGGCGCCTTTTTCTGTACAAATTCCTTCTCACACCGGTTGCAAGAAGTCACCACGGTTTCCTCTGCTGGAGGAGCTTGTTTGTAGACACGTTGTGCGACGGTTGGTTTCCGTCGAAGAAGCTGCTGCCGAGACGGAGCCGCCAGTGTTTGCGGTATTAGAGCTCGTCTATCATCTTGGTTGCGGTCCATAATTTTTTGGAGAAATCTCCGGGAAATAAATGGGGTGTATGCGGGGAAGTCCAGGTTTAGCAATTGAGCGTACGGTGGCTTGCAAGCAACCTGGTCACGTGACTTGGGGTTCAGTGTGGTTATGTTGCTATGAGTATTGGTTTATAAGCATTTTGAAATGTCTTAGCTAGTTTGGATGTAGTTTTTGTTTTGTTCGGAGTTTCCTCGAGCAAGAAATTAATGATTTGACGCAAAAAACTTGGGGCTGTAATCTGGAATGTGGGCTGATAAGATAAGCTTTCAGGCCACTTTCAGCGGGTGCGCACGATGAGCTCTGCAATGGTGTTTTCATTAGAATTTTCGAGACCAAATGAGGCGAACTTTTGCTTTGGCTAAAAAAATGAAGTGGAAGGAAAATATTAAAAGAATTCGGAAATCTTTCAACCTGTTTTGCGACCTTTCACGTTTTTTACCAATACCATTGTTCAGCTGGGTTCTTCATTCCCTCGTGAATGCTCCCCATAATTCACGCGCATGTACTCGCCAGCCATTTGGAGAGCCTACTAAGAACTTAGAAGGACGTGAAAAGCCAGGGAAGGCAGAATGAAAATATTTGGAAAAAGAAAAAGTTTTTCGAGACTTTCTGTGACTTTTTGTGGGTTTTGGTGTTGGCGGTTAATCTCCTGAACGCATAAGAAAAGAAGAAAAAGAAAGATAATAAATGTGATCGTCTGGAGTTTGGCTGCAAAATCTGTGGTGCGGCAGAACAGAGTGGAGTTAAACTGTATCGACTGAGCCTCACTGAATGAGCCAGCCAGACAATAACTTTAAGGTCACGATGTATCAATTTTTTTAACTTTTATTTTGACTTTGACACTTTTTTTATTTTGTGTTTTAAGATTTCAATTCCATACTAAAAAGATCTACGAACACGTGGAGTTTCACATGTCGGAAGGTTAGTGTTGGTTGTGAAATCTAACCCTCCACGCCTCATGCCTCCACGCTTTGTGCCTTCAACTGGGCTCAGCGCAACCGGCCGTGTAATCGACTTTTCACTGTACAGCAGTAATTGGTGATCTGGGCGATCCATCAACTTCAAAGCTTACCTCCTAATGATCAATCGTGTGAGGGCAAAAAAAAATAAAATTCCATATATAGAATAAATTGAACGCCCATAAAATAGCCTCCGGAATCAGACAAATTACCCCATTTGGAATGCGCGTTCAGACGGCAGGCTCTGGTTAGCCAACCCCACAAGTCCAGAAACAAACTCCTTCTTCTTCTTCTTCTTCTTCTTCTTCTTCTTCTTCTTCTTCTTCTTCTTCTTTTATCTTCACTTATCTTCCAATGTCGTCTGAAAATACCCCTTGGGGCCGGGAAAATGCAAAACAGCTCACACCTAAAACTTGGGTCTTCCGGAAAATCCCTCAGGAAATTGCCTTCTTCGACCTGATGTCACGTGAGGACCAGCTCTTTATGATTTATTATAAAACCGGTATCAACGCCAGCAGGACTCCGCCTACGGAGGATGAAACAGCCCAAAAGGTGGATGGATGGAAAAGAACACTTGTCGAGTTTGCAAAAGAGGAAAAATTAAAAGATAGTGCCACAAACGACGAGTACATAGTGACGATTTCTTCTTGAGCGTTCGGCATAATGGTGGCTGAGTGCATGCGTGCGCTCGATCGAAATGAATCAAGATGAATAAGAAGTTTAAAGAAAAAGGTCTTGAGAAAAGATCTACTTGCGTGATAATAAGGTATTGTCAGTCCGGCCAACGGCAACCTCCTCATATTTCATATTTTAGCTTAGCATACAGTACATTTTTCCGTCTCATGCCGAAGTATATTAGGGGAGATTTGTTCTCCCATCGAGGTAGAGGAACAACAGTCTTGGCACATGCGTGCAATCCGTTTGGCCTGTGGGGAGGAGGCATTGCAGCGCAGTTTCGTAAGCGGTATCCTTATGCTAACAAGCTTTATGCGGACCATTGTTTGAAAAATCAAAATCTTCTTGGAAGCTGTTTGTTGGTGCCTTCAAAAGAAGTAGGAAGCTTGAAGGATGCAGATACTTTGATTGCTTGCTTATTTACGAGTGACTTCAAGAGTAGCGAGACGCAAATCCTCGACTACACTAGGCTGAGCGTTGCAAGTCTTGCGGAACAAATGCAACACATGGAAAAAATAGAGAAAGATGCCAACGGCCGGCCTGTTGTTAGCATGCCCCAGATCAATAGCGGTATATTCAACGTGCCGTGGGAAGCCACCGAAGCCGTGTTAAACGAGAACAAATCACTTCTGATCAACGTGTATACTCTCTAACTATTAAGACCATTCTTTCCCCCACGTCTTGCTACAGATGTACATCAGCATTAAACGCTGCTGACAATCTCGCTGGCATGTCTCAACACTTCCACCATCTTTAAGCACTCCTTCCTCTTTTGTACAGTGAGGTCATTCTCCTTCACCAAGTCTCCCAAGTCTGGGGCTGAGTACAATTTCAGCAACAACTCCTTCTGGATCTCATCCTTGGATCTAGTGATCAATTTCAACATTATGGCCTTTGGCACGAGATCCGCCACTGTTCTCTGAACAATGCTGTAGTAAGAGTCAATCAAAAGCTTGATCACTTCTGTCTCCATTTGCTCGCGCTCCGTCATAGTACCAGTAGCACGCAACACTGGGGGAGGGGCCTCCATTTGCTGCAATCTCTTTTTGTTTTTCGACGAGAAAAAACCACCAAAAAACCCATTCTGGTCTTCTTTCGTGGCCGATGGTGCTGGAGTGGGCTGTTGAGAGGGTGGCAAAGGCTTACCTGTTTTGGGGTCGACCGCCACCTGTGGCTTTGGATGGAATCTCTCCTCCACCATGGCCATTGCTTGAGTTCCCTTCAACAAATCAGGGTGTGCCGTGTTCACATACGTTTCTTCAGAGCTGATGATATCCTGAACAAACTTGTTGGTAGGCACCAAGGCTTCACGCAAGAATTGGAGGAAACACTGCGACAATCTTTCCTTTAAGGCCGGGTAGCGAGAGTACTGCGGGTGGCTGATAATCTGCGACAAGATCCTGGCCAACTCGTCGAAAATCAAGTTGACACAGCGCAAAGTGGGGTCTTCCATGCGGCGAATCTGTTGCTTGACAAGCACCTCGAACGCCTGGGTGCCAACAAACAAAGAGGGCGCAGATCCTGAGGTGTTGTGCATAATGGTGCGGATATCAGCGTCCTTGATCTGGTCAAATGGATCAATGGAGTTGATACCGTTCTTGAAGATCTCGTGGAAAACGAAGGAAATACGGGCACCACCACTTAACTCGTGTGAAGATAACTCCTTTGCTTCTCCGTTCAAGATCTCATTGTAATCTCTAGAGAAGTTTGTGATCATGTTCAAGGCAATTGAAGTGGGGCTCTCCTCTAATTGAGGACCCAACACAGCCAACTCTTGGGAGTACTTCTTTAACGAGTGCTCTATCCTCATCTTGATATCAGGCAAGGTACTCTTGATATGGTGCAACAAGATGCCGTTCAACTTCTTGGCCAAGTAGGGGGTTCCACAGAATTGCGACTTGGCCTTGTAAGAGGGATGGTTTTCAAAAAAGGCCGCCTCATCCCGCAACGCGTCACGGATGGTCTTCTTCTGCTCAATATCACGTTGGCCTCGGTTGATCACGGGGATGTACCCAAATCTCAAAGGAATCACTCGGCCCGCCAAAATGTCCACCACATCGGTACCTTCGTCCATCAAGTCCACTTTCGTCAACACACCAATGGTCCGGGCACCCTCCGGGTCGACCTCACGTGCTAACTTCAAGCCGTCCGAGTTGGCCAAGTCGGTGTTGGACGCGTTGACCGATAAAATGATGGCGTTTGGCTTGGTGATATACTTCATAAGCATGTCTCTGATTTGACGCTCAATATCCTTGGGCTGGTCCCCCACAGGCACTTTGGTCAAGCCTGGCAAGTCCACCAAGGTCAAAGTCAACACGTGCGGCGAGTATATACGCAAATTGATGGGTACCGACGAAATGCCCAAGTTTTTGCCCGTCTTAGCGTCGGTTTCACGAACAATTTCCTGGCGTATCTCCTCAAAGTTGTAGAAGCGTTTATTGGGCAAGTGCAAGAACTCTCCCCACTCCTCCAAGTTGTTTTCGGATGCGTCACCCTTATCGTCGAGCAAATTCACCTGGCTCTGGTCCTGTTTCCTGCCACCAGGTCTCTTGTTAATTAACTGTAAAACCAACGGTCTTCTGGTGACAATTCCTGTGCCTCGGGGCAAGAAGTCACGCCCCACAATGTTTTCGAGCACAGAAGACTTACCACTGGATTGAGATCCTACAACAGTAATCTGTGGCAAGTCCACGGGTGACGACAGTCCCGCCCCTAAAGGCGCCAACGCGTCCTGTAGCTTATTGATGGTGGAGATCAAAGTTTCATCCATGATCGAGGCAGTTTTTAGGATGTTTTCAGTCTCGGACGTAGTGTGAAAGTCTTTGTGTGAGCGCTTTGACTCGGGCTAATGTTGATGATATTGTTGGTCTTTTGAAATCAGCAAACACGTCCGATATCTGGGTATTAAGTGTGCCAGCACAAGGGCAAGCGAGCACTTGATTAGGAGGGGTCGTGTGCAAACCGTTGGAGTCCGGTGTAGTCTCGAAGTCGGGTCTGGGCCAGGCGCCACCGGAAAACGAGAGAGGCGGTGTTATTTGGCCCTGTCCGCGCGTCTTGGCAACCCTATGGAAAAGCTGGGCGAACATCTCATGATTTCAAAAGATAATTTGAGCCAAAGAGAAAGAAAAAAAAATGCAAAAATGAAAATGAAAATGAAAATGAAAATGAAAATGAAAATGAAAATGAAAATGAAAATGAAAATGAAAATGAAAATGAAAATGAAAATGAAAATGAAAATGAAAATGAAAATGAAAATGAAAATGAAAATGAAAATGAAAATGAAAATGAAAATAAATAAAAGTAAAAAAAGAAGAGGATTCGATCAGCCTTACCCTTCTTAAAGAAACATCCGTATAGCATCACGCGGAACTTGAATCAAAAAGACACATCCAACAACAAGGAATTGACGCGACGTATTCTTGCGGACGTATTCCTGATGTGTTCTTGCGGCTGCAAAATCTTAGATCCCTCGGTACCTGCCGGATGGGTGGACAACTCAGGAATATACACGTCGGGGAATCAACATGTATACGTAATTTGGCTTCTGTTTTTAATTTTCTTTCATCGTACTTTTTTGTCTGTTCACGAAATTCATAATATGGTCCGTGATTATTTACATTGACCGCGAGCGAACAGTGGCCGAGTTGGGTTTGGTGTCGCAGTCAACAGTAAATGCACACCCAAGCGTCTGAAAATTAGACCCGATCTTCCAACACCAGCTTTACAAGTTGAATAAGAAAATAGTATTAAATAATCTTTACGGAGACGAACAGTGATATATATAGTTGAATTCAGCCACGGTGCCACCATGTACCGGTCTCTTGTCTGCTTCGCGTCACTATGGTGCAATACAAGCAAAGAGTGCGATTTCAATCGCCAGATATTACAAGTTACATAGGGCGTACTTTCAGAACATTTCTCTGGAACTTTTCTTTAAAAGCATTCCTTCAAAAGTCAAATTTTTAGATCATGTCGAACCCTCACATTTGACCAAGGCCCTATCACAACGGCCGCTGATTAATTATATTATTAAGATCACTGCACAACAGAAACCTTGTCTCAGGTACAAAATACAAATGCAAAGATATCACGGTTTGATGCCCATGTGGCCCGACCCACGTATCATGTTCTTCAATGGTTGTACCGATCAATAAAACTGTGGCTGGCGCTGTAGCTGAAACCCTTAAATGAGATCTGAGGCCCTACAGTCTGTGAATGTGCCAAGTCGTAATCACTGATTTTCATCTCGGTGAACTCGTCGGAAAAGTTTTCCGCCAATGCTGGGTTGGTGATTACCGGAACAATAGGAGGCACAGCCAGCTGACTCTCCACTTCATGCCAGTTGATCTTACGGAAGAACCGATGTGCCTTGAAGCTCTCCCACTTGAGGTCCACCTGCATACGTTTATTTGGATTCTTCTGCAAAAGTTTGCCAAGGATATCCTTAGCATCCAAGGAAAGATAGAAGGGAAACGCAGGCTTGGCCTTGATGATTTTATCCAGGATTGCCTTATGAGACTTGCCCGTGAATGGAGGCTTACCCGTCATCATGTCATATATCACGCACCCCAACAGCCACCAGTCGACCGGATAGGCATAGGCATCGCCCTTCAATATCTCGGGCGCCATATACTCAGGAGTGCCGATAATCGAGCGACAGCCTGAATCATCGTCGCCGTCAATGCTTTTGGAAAGGCCAAAGTCCGTGAGCACCAAGTGGCCCGCGGCGTTCAAAAGACAGTTTTCGGGTTTCAAGTCACGGTACACGATTCCAAGCAGATGCAAGTGCTTGATCCCCAACGCCATCTGTGCAGCATAAAACGCCACGTGCTCCTCCAAAAACACGTTTCCTAATGAGTTGTTGCACGTCAAGTGGTAGAAAAGCTCTCCCCCTGGAATATACTCGAGCAAAAGATAGAACTTATCTTCATCTTGCAACGCATAGAAGAGTTTGACGATGTTCCCGTGATGGGTGATTTTGCTGAGAATCTGTCTCTCTGCAATTGTGCGCTGAACATTATCCGAGACTCCGGATAAACCCGTGGAATCCGAATCCGTGGGATCCACTGATTCCTTTGCTTCGTATATTTCCACTTGGGGTTTGCGGATTTGCTTTTGCGCATAGAGCTTGCCGTTACCTCGGTCTTGGACCAAGTGCACTTTTCCAAACGCACCCTGGCCCAACACTTTGATGGGTTCAAAATCTGCCAAAGTTTTCTTGTGAAATGGCATGGCTTCTTCATTGGGAACACTCCCAAATCCCAGCGGAATTGCAATTCCGTGGCTATGCGACATCGACGACTTAATGGACATTCGTCTGTAGACAGAAGATCGGCGCCTCGCCGGTTTTTGAGGTATATTGATACCATGAGTCTCAGAAGCAGGCATCGAGCCAGTAAAGGCAATTACGGGCGACGCGTCATCTATGACCACGCCCGATATATCTGCCGAAAGCTCGTCCTCGTCAAAAGCAAAGAGCGACATTTCAAGCCATGCAATCGCGAAATATCACGTCTGAGAGCAGCAGTCGAAGTACGCTCAGTGTGAAGAAACCCTGTAGCTAAGGTCCAGATCCTTTTTTGTTCTTAGTAATTTTGTGAGTACAACCTTTAAAGTTCATAAAGTTCATCAGACAAATAGGAAGCTTTCTTGGCGCTAGAGTCCAGTTTGGCTTGTTGGTGCTGGTTAGTGGATTTCTGTTGTATGGCATCCAGACGTCGCGCGACTCTGGTTCTTTCTGCCTGTTGAAGAGCAAAGCTCGCATATTGGAGTGTTGCCATTTGATATTACGAGGTCAGGTTATTCTGAGGAAGAATTTGTTGAAAGTGAGGTTTTTGCACGGAAGAAAAAGGATTACCTCATGGCTGCTGATGTTTTATTTTTTTTCGGCCTGTAGAATTTTCAACCCTCTTATTACTAGTCATTGGCTTCTATTGTTCGTGTAGCTTCCGTGCACGCTTAACCGAAGTAAATTGTGCGAGTGGGAAAGCAGAAAGAAAAAAAATTCTTCACGTTTAATAAAATTACAATCGTCAAAACGGTGTGGGAAAAATACGCAACGTCACCAAAATAACAATTTTAATGTTTCATGTCATTCGAGCACAAGTTTCAAAAGCCGCATGATTGCTTTCCCCTTGAATCTACTTATTTTATTGTTTTATACCTTAAGCAACTGGTTTATTTTTACCTTCCAGCTCCAGTGGAGGCTTCGCAGTCAGTGGATGAATATTGCTCCATGTGAGAAATTCCCTCACCTCCAGCCAGGGCCAGAGGCGCACCTCTTCACCAATTGCCCCACATGTCTCACAATGGCCAGCAGGCCCTTCCTGAGTGAGCGGACCGAGAACGAGGCGAGAGAGGAGTAGAAAAAAAGGTGTTCAGCGGCAAAAAAATTCTAACGTGTGATTTGGCTTTATTTGGTGTTCCTGGAAAAATCTTTGCTTCATTACAGTTGCAGAATTGTCAATTGACATAACCACGCTAGCCTACATATGAGCATGAGAGTAATTTTTTTTTTTTTTTTTTTCTTCATCTGAGTCAGGTAGACAGGAAATGAAAAACAGAAAAAAAAAGAAGCACTGTGACTCAGCCCTGACCATTATAAGTGATGGCATCAACGGCCAGCATCATGAATCGCCGTTGGGAAGAGACTATCAAAATTTCTAATACTCGAAAGAGGTATATTTTACGAAACGACTGATTTTGATGTGGTTTTGGTCTTAGTATTTTCTTTGGTTCCTTGTCGTCGTTGACTGCTTTTCTTTTTTTTTTTTTTGCTCTGGAGTTGCGTATCTGCTGAGCGTACACACTTGCTTTGAGGGGGGCTGCAGTACTGCGTAATTAGCCCCAGCGGGCCGAACACGCAACTCGCGTGGTCACATTTTTCATTCTCTCACGATATAAAGAACATCAAAATCGCGCACTTTATTTTTTTTCAAAATAGGTTTGAACAAAGCTCACGAATACTCGTTAACGCATAGTCATAGTTCCAGAGAAAAAACCCTTATTGGATAACTCTCCTTACTTGTGGTTGACGCAAAAGACACCAACAATATAAAAAAAATTCTCATAACTACAAGGCCAGGCGTTTTCTCACCAGAAATCATCATCTGTCCTTGTTTCACCTGTTCAGTTTCTGAGCTCTAGTGGTTTATGCCTAAGAAACCCTCACGATCGGACTTTATCCCCAACAAAATTCTTGAGCCCGGATAACACCACCTAAATATCTGTTATTCGTCATTGTTAATTGTTTCGTGGACTTTTGCCGCCTCGCAAAAAATCTTGAAGTTTTTCACTATCGGTTGTTGACCCTCCCCCTTCCGCCTTTAGTGAAAGAACTTGTACTTAATCCGTTCTATTAGACACGGAGAAAAAACAAGCAAAGACACAGTTTTGCCGATTGCTATAATCAGCAATTCCCTTTGTTTCTTGGATACGTTTCTTGCTACTTCTCTTCTCGTCTCCAAGTTGCACTGAGAGTGTCATACCCGGTCTTATTTATAAGAGCAAGTTCCAACCCACCTCTCTTTCGAACAAACCCGAAAGCGCCACTGAAAACAAGTCATCCATCCTAGACAAAAACGTTGATTCAATGGTAGCTCCAGCTTACGTTGAAGACACTTATGTCGACCATGACTTATCCACCAACTTGGACTCGACCTTTGCTTTTGAAGGTCCCGAGAAACTTCTTGAGCTCTGGTTCTGGCCATCAACTCTGAGCATTCCCACCGGGATTTCCAGCGAGGGCTTGCGAGCTATTCCGTTGGAAAAATGGAAGACTATTTTAGACTTGGTGAGCTGCAAAATCTTATCGATGAAGTCCTCGCCTGCTGTGGATGCCTATTTGTTATCAGAGTCGTCTTTGTTCGTATTTCCGCACAAGATCATATTGAAGACGTGCGGAACCACGACAACTTTGGCGTGCATTGACGAGATCTTCCACACTGCTCGGTCTCAACTCTGTCCTGATGGGATTAACCTTGAAAGTTTGACGTCAAAATCCGCGTATAAGGTGTTTTACTCGCGGAGATGCTTCATGTTCCCAGACCGGCAAATTCACGTGCATACGGATTGGAAAAACGAGGTACAATTGCTCAACCGCCATTTTGAGTGCGGCAAGCTGTACGTGGTGGGCGATTTTACGTCTGATGACCACTGGTACCTCTACCTAGGTGGACGAGGAACGTCTTCAGGAACGAGAGAACACGACCATGGCCGTGAACGTGGCCATGACCAGACATTTGAGATATTGATGACCCGCTTGGACCCAGCTAAGACTAAGCAATTTGTTACTGAACGTAAACCTGGAGACATTTCCTCTACCACTGGCGAAGAGGAGGATCTCGATCTAGGCCACGAACTTGGACTCTCGACCATGGCAAGCTCCGCCTTGGATAGCGTATTTGAGCCTGTCACGGCAAACATACAAACCGAAGCATCTGATATGGGTGAAATGAACGCGATTCCTTCTCCGCAATTAAGCGACAGTATGGAAATGTCGGACGACGAGGTATTACTGCGCAAGCCAGCGTCTGGGATCAAGTTCATGCATGATGCGTTTTCGTTCACGCCTTGCGGGTTTTCATCCAACTCGGTAAGCCAAGGTGGTGATGGATACTACTACACTCTTCACGTGACTCCGGAATCCGGGTGGTCGTATGCTTCGTTCGAGACCAACTACCCCTTCACACTGTGCAAGCGGGTGGATATTTTGGACGTTTTACGCAAGGTGTTGGCGATTTTCCAGCCGGGCCGGTTTTCAATGACGATGTTCAGTGACCAATTGTGCAAATGCAATGGGCGCCCAAACACGCCGCTCTCCAGATTGGCGAATTGCGACAAGGCGTTGCGCAAGTTGGGATATGTCAAGCAAGATAAGGCTGTCTACGACTTGAAAGGAGAATACGATTTGTTGTACTTGAACTTTGAAAAGCAGGCATAGCTGTACCGCAAAGGAGCTCTATATTGGTCGTGCGATCCTAAATCTTGGGGGATATCAAGGCCCTGAAGCAAGCTGCAAAATCGGACTATTTTCGATCATGGCACTCTCTAGAGGTGGTGTTTGCCATGGAAAGGTTCCATCAGATTGCGGGCGTTGATACATCATTTAGGGTGAAGACTAATAATGGTTTTTGAAGGTAATTATGATCTTGTTGTATTCATGAATTGAATTGAATTGAATCGGATTGAGTTGAATACAATCAAAAACTTAATTGTTGTAAACATACAGTAATGGTGTTGGCGGTGCGCTTAAAGTGACGTAGGGGTCCACACAAGGTTTTGAGCCCGCATTCGTGATGAGACGATGTAGCAAACGAGACAGGATTGGCAAACCAGGCGAATCAGAAGTCGCGAAAACTTTGCCAAGTACCACAAAATGAGCATAGCCTCCCATACTTCTACAGTAAACGCAAAAATAACAAGATGAGTAAATGAGTACGTATAAATATATACAAGCTAGATCTTGCTAAACTTAGAACTTCTTACCGAAAATGATGACTTGCAACTGGTCGTACATAGAGATGACACCGGCACCGGCAACACCTCTCAAGATGTTAGCACCACATCCCTTGAACAACGAGCCAACACCCTCAGCGGCAACAACCTTCTTGAAACAGTCGAAAGCACCGTCGTACTTAACGGCTTGACCAGAGGTCATCATCATTCTTCTTCTGACAGTGTCCAATGGGTAAGAAGCAGTGGAGGCACCGGTGGTAACAGTCCAACCCAACAAGAAAGATGCCAAGAAAGAGCCCTCCAATGGACCAACCAAAACAACAGGCTTCAACGAGTCGTACAAACCGAAGTACAAACCTCTGTAGACAACAATACCAACAACAGATGGACCGAAACCTCTGTACAAACCGGCAATACCGTCAGAGGCCAAGGTCTTCTTGTAAACGTCCAACAAACCGTTGAATTGTCTGCCCTCACCACCCTTGGTGGACTTGGCGTCGTTGGCCAATCTGGTTCTGGCGTAGTCCAACGAGTAGACGAAAGCCAAAGAAGTAGCACCAGCCATACCACCAGAAGCCAAGTTACCGGCAAACCACTTAGCGTAGGACTCCTCCTTCTTGAAACCAAACATCTTCTTGAACTTGTCCTTGAAAGCAAAGTTCAAAGCCTGGGTAGGGAAGTATCTCACTACGTTGGCGGTGTTACCTCTCCAGAAAGAAGTGATACCTTCCTCAGCGGCGGTTCTCTTGAAACACTCGACAATACCGTCGTACTTCTTGGCCAAACGACCTTGCTTCATCATCTCGTCTTGGTTTTGAATCAACAACTTGACTCTCTCAATTGGAGCAGCAGCGGTCTTGGAGACGGCGGCGGAGACACCGCCCATCAAAAAGTCGATAAGAAAGGAGTTGTCCATTGTGGAAAGTGAATAGTTACGAAGAGAAAAATCTACGGGGAAAAAAAAGGGCAGGAGGAGTCGCGGGACTTTATGGGATTTGTTTCGTTTATATACGTAGGGGTTTTTTCGCGACATTTTTTCCACACGCCTGCTGTGGAAAATTTTTATTTTTTTCTTTCGCGCAGCGTGGTAGCGCTGGGTGCTCCCGGGGACACGTGACCCGGTCAATGTCGGACCAATCTCGCATTTCTATTGGCCACGCCAGTCTGGCTTTCGCTTATATGCACTCCAACAACCTTTGCGTTCACAACATCTTCCTCGGGCGTTGCAGCAACTAAACCCGCTACTGCTCCTGATCCAGCGCGAGCATGATCCAGCGTGAAGCTGATGATTGATCCAGCGTAAAGACTGGGTCAGTCCTGATATACATCTGGAACGACGCGAAATCCGAAATCCGAAACCCGAAATTCTTTCGTTTTGGCACTAATCGTTTTCTTCATTTCCTCCTTTGGGCCGAATTTGGTCTTTGTTTCTTACCCGGCTCGAGATTGTTGGTCCTTGGATTCTTTCTTTTTTTTTTTTTTTGTTTACTACCGCGCTCGCATTTCTTCTTTTTTCACTCTTGGCTTTCTTTTTTCTTCCTCTAGCCTTAGTGACATGACGCGTGTACTTATCATCTCTTCTTGCGCGGCGGATCGATTGCATCTACTTTTGCCCAAAAGATGGAACAGTTATCATTGTTTGAATCATGTATACCCCGTTCTTTTGCTCAAACGTAAGCTATTTATCTTGTGGATTTATCTTTCTTCAATGCGTAGCAAGTTTCCCAAGGATAATAGAAAGTGCAATAGTAGCTACATGGTATGTACAGTGGATGCTCCCTCGGCAAACCTCTTGTAGTTTCCGAATGAATGTTTGAGTAATCTATAAATGCACGATAACAAACTAAAAGTTAAGCAGTAAATTCCCTTAAACCAAGATCATTCATTTTCGAGACCAGCCTCTCGCTTCATTTAGGGATTCAACCGTAGTCAATTGGTTGAAGTCTAAAGAGGTGCGTAACCCCGAGGATTGTCTGTTCCCATGTCCTTTTGATACTCCAAGGTCTTCCATGCGGATCTCAGCGGGCTCCCCTGTCTTGCCAAAGGGCGCAGTACTCCATCGCTTGAGATTATATGTCTCAATGATGGACGTCGTGTCGTCGTAATATGTTTCAAGGTAAGCCAGCTGGCTAATGGCTATGCTAACTTGATCAAGAGTCAGATCCATATCCATATTCTTGGCATTTTCAAGATCGGGGGCGATCGAAGAATGTACTAGCGTCAGGCCTTTATCACTCTTGTAGAGTCCATCAATGTTCTTTCTTTTTGGATCTGTCGGATCGTAGTTCTCAGGATACACATCATAATCTCCTCGCAGGACGCGTTCTCGTATAATATCACAATCTTTTGGGAAGTAAAGTTTCTGAATGACATCGTACACGCCTCGAGGTAGTAGACTGGCAGTGATTCCAATTGCAAGACAAGCCCAGAACATTGCCAGACCAAACATGATTTCAAACGCTTTGTAAAATTCAGACGACCATGTTCCTCCCGTCCAAATCCCGGTCCAGATGAAAATAAACACGACGGAAAACACATGGGCAAGAAAGGAAACATAATCCCAACGATATTGATGAATCCACACATACAGATTGGCACTGATACATGAGATACACGTCACCAACATTCCCACGAAAAACCTGTGATCGGCATTCATGCCATTCGAAAGCTGGAACGTTGTGCAATAAACCCAATATGGGAAGAAAAATGCAACAAAAGACTGGTAGATACCATCGATTGCATAGATCCAGAAGGCCTTCTCGGTAAACTCGGTTCTCATTAATCCAGTACGATACAATTGAGGCACTATCATCGATACCTTGGCATCCACATCTTGGTCAAAAACAGCAAGGCAAATCACGGGCAACGACGTGAAGGCCAAGTTGTAGAACACGATGTACGTGAACTCAAACAAATACGACCCATCAAAGTTGTTGAAGACACTGTACCAGAACAACGCAAGCGTATAGTTGATGTTCTTGTAAAAGAAGCTGGGGATCATTTCGGCAAATCGTTTGTAAGACCATCTCCCATGGGTCAAGAGAAGCCGTGTCAAGAAGCGGAACTGTCCGAGAGCATAGTCAGAAGACATAGCAGCCTGTCTTCCTTCTTCACCTGCGATACCAACACCAACATCGGCAGCTTGGATCATAGCAACATCATTAGATCCATCTCCAATGGCCAAGGTCATGACATCAAGGGTATCTTTCACCATTCTCACCACAGCAGCTTTCTGAGCAGGAGAAACACGACAGCACAAGACGGCGCGGCACTGCTTGCAAAGGAGCAAAAACTTTCTTTGGATCTCCGGCTTAGCTAGTGCCAATTTCAAGGCATCGCCATCGATCACGACCCCGAACTTTTCGTTTGGGGCTGAGTGGTCTTCTTTGGCTTCTTCCAATTCCTCGAAAGACCCCGACATGGAGAAGTGAATCTTCAAATAACCGTCGATTAGCTTTTCAATGATCTTCTCCTCAGTGTCATCAAACTGGATTCCGTGTCTGATTTCCTCTTCTCTCAGAATATCCGTTTTCAACACCAAAAGATCCATATCATTTCCAAGCAAGTTACAAGAGAATCCAATGTTGATGGCAGTTTCCACCTTATCACCGGTCAAAACCCATAATTTGATTCCCGCATCTCCAAGAATAGAAATTGATTCCGGAACACCGTCTTGTAGCCTATCCTCGATAGCAGTTCCACCTAGCAAAACCAATTCTCGTTCGATTGAATCGGCAACTGCCTCAACTTGGGCATCTCGATCTGCCAATGATGACGACGCCTCTAAATACTTCTTGTTCCAAACTTGATACTGGGACCACGTGAGCTCTCTCTTTGCAATGCACAATGTTCTTAACCCCTCCGTAGCATACTCTTCTAGATGTTTGGATGTTACATCTAGAAGGTCTTTGTTGTTATTGTTTGCAGAAAGCCGCGAGTAGATGATGGAGTCTGCACCTTTACAATATAGTATGATCTTGGGCTCTCCGTTAGCATCTTCTCCGGGAATTTTGAGAATAATGCTCATTCTCTTTCTGGTGGAATTGAACTCAAGCGTGTTAAGGACCAGATACTCTCTGTTTTGACCCTGGACTTCCACAACATACCCTCTTTTCGTCTTATCAGAAAACACAAACCCAAGAGAGCGGGCGGTTCCCACCAAAGCAGCCTCGTCTGGAGATTGAGCCTTCAACAATAGTTTATGCAGCTTTTTGGGATCTTCTTCGAGAAGAACAGAGTGACACAAGGCCAATGCTAGGAAAAACTCCTCGTTACATTCTTTCTGAACATCTCCAGAAGCTCCTTTTAGGTCTTGCACTAATTCCTTGGAAACAAGCGAGCCTTCGCTATCGTAGATGTTACCTGAAATCGATCTCAAGTCCCTGAGCATAACTTCACGGTCCCTTGAAATAGCTTCTTTTTCGATCCTGGATTCTTCTTCAACATCAAATCCTAAACGTCTTCTTAGACCTGCAAGAGCTTCAGTATAAGCACGACCATAAGAGACCCCATTGATTGTACACTTTCGAAACTCCATAAGATTTTGCGTAAGCGTTCCGGTTTTATCACTGAAAATGTATTCGACCTGGCCCAAATCATCAGAAATGCTCCATGATCGGGGGTTGCAAGGAAAATCTAAGTTTTCATAATAAAGCCCCAAATCACAATGAATGAAGTATGCTTGCAAGGATTTGATGATTTCGATGGTAATGTACAAGGAAATCGGAACCAAAGATTGATACAAAATAACGGCAACAAAGAAATTGGCCAAGCCGTTTTTGAAGGGTGAACCAGCAATGGTTCCAAACTCAAAGTAATCTCGAGATGTATCGGTTTGCCGGTAATAAAGCCCACTTGCCAAACCAGAAACAAAACACATGACAAATAGGATAACAAAGTTGATGATCACGTAGTAGTTTAACTCCCTTGATATGCGGGATTTTTTTGTTTTCGTTTCCCCGGAGTTCAACATGATCTTTGTTTCATCACCAGTGAACACCACGATTCCAATGATCCATTTGGTATTCCGTAGATTGCAGCCACGCAAAACAAAGTTGTTGATGGTGGCCGACTCTTTGATAACCTCTCCGTCCCGTTCATGCACCACGGCTCCTTCATACGTGTAAAGATTTGGTTGCGGACCTTCGCTCTCAATTTCAAAGTTCATGTCCATGAAATCGTCAGCACGTTTAACTTTTTTAGGATCGGTGGAGAACAAAAGAGCTTGTTTGATTTTGAGATTGGTCTCGCCATCGAGGTTTTTTGTCTCAACAAAGCAGCAGTTATCTTCGTCACTCGAGGAAAGAATCATAATGTCGGCTGGTACCTCTTCATTGTTATGAATACGAAGAACGTCGCCAACCTTGACTTCCTTCCAAGTTTTTCTTAGGAATGCCAATGTTTTTTCCTTCTCCCCGAAAGAAGTTCGCGTGGTTTGCATCGACCTTCTAATATTGGAAGGGGCAACAGAGCCCCGTTTGAACTCAACAATACTGTCGAAGCTTTTCCGCGAGGTTTCGTGGTCTGCTTGCGTGGCTTCTCGTGCTTTGGCAGCACGTCCTTTTTTCGTCAAGTTGCGCTTCACCGCTCGTAGAAAGGAGAATAGTAGTCTCGTATTCAACTTCTTAAAACGCCTCCACAACGATATATTTTCATCGTCCACGTTTCGATTCAGGTAAACATACCCCAGGGGACTTTCTCGGACCTGAGAGAGTATATGCGTGGGTTGATTGTTGACCTCCATATCGGACGCTGTGCGTTGAGAATCCTCAACAGAGTCCTTCAATGCAGTTATACACACAATGACGATAAGCGGCACGGCTGCTAGCACCGGCGAAGGCACGCCAAATATCGGAAACACCCCGAGGATGATGAGAAACAAAAAATAGTTGTTGGCAATGTCACGTGAGAACTGATTCCAGATTGTCTTGGGAAAGAACGTCAACGCACTGTACTTGGCCGTCTTTATCTTGTTGCGATGGTATGTGGCGATGGGGAACCCCGTCTCCGGATCGATCATGTGTTCAGGTAGTTTCCGGTTAAATACTATGGTCCGTTTCTCGTGTCTTCTGTCCTTCGGGTCTTTGACCGGCGCGGTTTTTGCATGCTTGCCTTCCTTATTGAAAGACGCGTCTTCTTCAGCAAAACCCGATTCGTTGGATGAGCTGGCACCATCCTGAGACATCGAGGCGTCACCCACATGCAACCGAGGCGTGCTTCGCGTAGAGGCTTCTCTTCGGAAAAGTGTCCGTAATGTCCTGGATCGACCTAAATTTTCCTGTTTGGGCCGGCCCGTTTTCGTCCGCGTCGTGCCCCATCTGACCCGGCGCATCGTGGGTGTTTGCGCCGGCGGAAAATGTGCACTTGAGGGCGAGCCTGGGAAAGTTGTGGCATGATTGTCACTGAAAGGAGAACGCGTGTCCGCCTGATATGCGTTCGGTAGCTGAAAACTAAGAGCTGAACTTCGCTTGGGAGCATGGTCTGACTGGGGCAACTGCAATGTGCTTTTGGCCAAGCTGCTCGTAGCAGAATTTTCTGAAAAGGTGCCGGAAGCATTGTCCGAAAACGGGCTCTTAGGATAAAGAAAAGAATCCATGAGACACGTTTCACGCAGTGAAATAATGCTGAAAAGCCCTGAGGTTCTAGTAAGACTTCCTTTAAATCACCTATACGGTCAATCGAGCAAATACCAGAGGGTTGATTTAGATAAAAAAATAAGATGTGTCCCGGAATGGATCGGACTTTAATATGGTTGTTGGAATTTGCTCTTACAGGGATTTTCTTTACAAGAGAAAAGGCGAAGCTTTGAGATGGACGCGAGCCCTGACGCAATACAGTAAAACAAAACGCGAAATGTGGGATTTCCAAGGTAAAATCAACAGCGTGGTTTACTGCGGTTTACTGCGCCTACCATAAAAATTATCTAGGATGGCGTTAAAAGTGTTTGACTTTGAATCAAATAAAAAATGGGGTCATACCACATCCGGAACTTGAATTCCGTGCTGTTGGAACTAGAGTCCCGGGCCACCACCGCGTCTGAAGTGGACGAAGATCTTTACGAGTCGCGAAATCCACTGCAGTTTGTAAAAAAAGTTTGTATGTTTAAGGGAGATCCGGATAAAACATCAGCCATAAGATATTGGTCGGTATCTTGGAGGGTAATGGGTATACATGCCTTTTGAAAAGTTGATGGCTGAGCTAGCGCCTGATGCAACTAGGAGCCTTATGCAACAAGGCATTTGATCGGGATGGGGGATCAAATTGCAATTCTAGCGCGCGTCTTTTTCTTGCAACAAACATTAGACGCAGTGAGGCGGGGATGTGCAGTCCTCGACCGTCGGGTCCGAGGCCGTCCCTACTTTTAAAGTTTCTGAGAACAGACAAGATGGCGAGGATCAGTCAACGCCCATCTTTAGAAAAGAGCCCAAAAATCCTTCAGTACTAAAATACAGGTAATATTTCTTTTATAGCTTGCTTTCTTACCCGCTCTGATGATATTCTTCCCCAAAATGCAAGGCTTTGGCTTTTAGAGTTTTTGGCTCTTAGTGTTCCGGGCTCTTCGCAGCACTTTCCGATGCAGGTGCCAAGTATTCATCTTAAAGCAGTTTCGAGCCATGGCTTTTCAAACCGAGACATGACACCGCCTTGCATATGACCTTCCGAGCAGTTTGTTTTTTTGGGATAGTTTCGGATTCCAGACAGTTGTCCTCGAAAATGGAGAGACCGATTTCTTTGTTTGGACAGTAATCTTTCTCAATTATGTCACTTTTGAGTCTTTAGAATCTATGTTTTCGGAGGAACATGTCTACAGAAATGCAAAATGGACAATCTTTCTTATGATTTTTGGTTGAGTTTCCAGAGTTTTTCGATGCCCAGTCATCCTGCAAAGATCCAGATGAAGAACGTGATTTGTTGTGATGGTTAGAAATAGTGCGGGTGTTAAAGCCACGATTTGTGAGAATGTTTCTCTCTCTTTTGGGATATCATTCCATGGCGTCTATGTATGGCGGCTCTCCACTTTTTAGCATAGTTTTAGCACAGATAGGAAAAGGGTAACGTCAAGGCACCCAAGACCGCTCGCACCTTATGCGCTCACCATTTCACGACAATTGGCCATACAGGATATATGATAATGTACACACTGTACATACTCACGTCCGTTGTAAATGAAGAACTACTGTTTCATGATTTAAGGATGGTGGGACCAGCCTAGACCTGGTAAAGCTTGCTTCGTCCTTTTCACCAGTCATGTGGTAACTTGATTTGGGCCGCTTTGTAATGGCCCCAGTGTCCCATTTTTGGCACTCTTCCAGAGCTCAAGAGGCATTTTCAGGCTGAAGAAATTCTGCAGGAAGTGTATATAATTGATAGAAGATGGTGTATAGTCATTTGTCGCGAAATGGTGAGCGGCATAAGGTACGAGAGGTCTTGGGTGCACTGAAGTTATCAAACTATGGGGGTTGTAAAGAACTTTCAAGTGTGTTAAACACAATAAATCCGTGAAGAACGAGAAAAAAGCGAGGCAAGAAAAAAGAAAGAAGAATTTTGAAAAGAAGAAATTTCTGAGATGCCACAGTTTAATTAATCCGCCCAATTATTTATCCTCTTGAAGAATTAGATTCGGAACATTTGAATTTTTGGCCTCGAGAAATCCTTGAAAGCTCCTGAGTCATAAAATGACTGGCGTCTCGCGACGTTGCGCAAGTTGATCCCAGCCGTAAACGTGCGCCCGCTTTCGGAAAACCACGCCAGTCCTCCGAGAATCCCAGTCATGACTGCGCCTTTATTGCTAAAAATAACTTTTTTTGATTAAAAAACTGTCTCAAGCAATTATTATGGGATTTCAAGTGATTTTCATTTGCAAAATCAAATAAGTTGATACAAAACAAATTCCAAGTAATCTCAAGGTTTGGCAACCTATCTCTCTTCGCAAAGGAGAGGTTATAAGCCTATCGATAAGTACCACTATTAAGAGGATCAAGCTGGCTGAATGAAGTGAGGAATAACCTTAAGGCCTCAACAAGTTCAAGGCTGCTGCCAAATATTTGAGAACCTAATCTGGAGCATTTATGAGCTCTCGTTGATTAGTTGAGCCACGGAGAGAGCTTTCAGAGGAGGAGCTTAAACAGATCAAGGTACATTACGCTCCGGTCTTGGTTTACGACCTCTAACGGGTGAACCCTCGCAACAGACTGTCGGTTTAGTCAGGATTCCTGTATTTGAACTTTTTATGAAGCTATGTTTTTCAGGGAAACCTGCGAGGTGTCCCATTTAGGCTAGGCTAGTTGCCCTAAAATGTCTATCAATGAGAATTTGCGGGCATTTTATTTAGAAAGAGCCAGATTAGTTTCAGTTAATGAAATTAGTCAATCTTTTTTTTCTTTTTTTCTTATGTTCTTGCTCAAACCCGAAATATGAGAAAATTCATTAAACTGGTCGACCATTCGCAGCCCATGAAGTATTCCAGAGCTTGGCTGCAATCTAACGGCACATATAAATTAGATCATGACTCGTATATTTGGCAGAAGATTAATCCGAAACTAGAAATACATGAAGTATAGACAAGTTTGTACACATACCGAGACAAAAACCGCATATTTACGCATTTCACGATTTGAATCTAAGTGCCCCTCTAAGTCTATTAGTTTCATCCGCCCAATCACGAAAAATAGACAGATCCAAGTATATCATTTGGTGAGCCGTCACGATAAAGAGACTAAAGCCTCAGAAATAGTATAGATAACCAAATCTGGAAGATTGCGGGGACTGAGAAAATGAGCACTTCTTTCGCCACTTCTTTGGCCATTTTTGTTTTATCTAACAACTAAACTTTCTTTGCATATTTCTCCGTCCACTCTTTTGCAACAGCAATCGCCTTGGCCTCATCTGCCTTCCACTCTTGCGCTACGTCGTTGGCCAAAGGGTCGTCTGGATTGGGGGCACCTAGCAATGCCTGGATGCTTAGTAAGATAGTTCTGATCTGCAAAGCGGGCGACCAGTTGTTTTTCAAAACATCGAGACATATCCTGCCCAATTTGTCGATGTTTGGGTGGTATATTTTAGTCAAAAACCTTACTTTGGGTGCACACATGGGGTAATCATCCGGCAAATACAACTCCAATTGGAACTGCCCATCCGCATATGGCGACGACGAAGGTCCATCTATAGTGACCTCGAAGTAGCGTAAATTTTCCTCAGAAGGAACAGCGTTTATTCCAGGCACAGGGTCCAGGACCAACCTTTCGGTTTCCTTGATTATTCTTTTGGGTAATGCCGCCATTTGGTGTAATTTGTAAGTTTTACGTTTGAGCAGGCCACGATTCTGGGGTTGATACACTAAAGTGAGGTCGTGCAAATGCAAAAAAGTGCACTGGAGTGTGTGAGAGCTTGTCAATTAGGCCTTGGACGAAGGTGTCGTAGAACCAGGCGACGTCTATTTGAAGAGCGCACGTGCTTTGCAGATTTAAAGAATTCGGGGCTTTCAAAGCTATTAAAGACTTCAATCTAAACTAACTAATATTGTCTCTCTGTCTACTCTCACCGGGAAAAATTGGGAAAACCCTCAAGCTGAGCTAGTATTTGAAACCGCGTTCCGGCCGATCCTTCCAAAATCATATATGACATTTTGTGGGAGACTTTTCTTCTGTTAGGAACCAGAAGCTCTATTACAGCCCCCTCTGTCATAAACCAGAATCAAAAAGAAGCATTCAGAAGGATGGCAAATCCTGCATACGGATTCTTCATTGGATTACCCGATTCGGAAAACCACCCCAAGTCAAACCAATCAGCCCACCTCCAGCCCAATTTGTGGCTGAAAAGGCATTCAATGAACAATCCAATCAAAAAAAATGTTAATATCCTACACCAGGAGAGTAAGCGCCCAAAACTGACAAGGTGTGAGTTTTAGTTTTGTCCGCAAGCAACTCCACATTATAATGATCTTTGTTTGACCTTGACCACAAATTTTTGGAAAGCAAAAGACCCATCTGTACAGAATTTTGTAAGAAGCCTAGTAAATTATAGGCTTAGCAATCTCTCTTTTCTTTGCTCTTCAAGAATCTGTGCATTGAAAGCTGTCAGGTGATAAAGAAATTACTCAATGCGGAAGTGCGTGGTGCAAGACTACAAGCACTCCACCGAAAAAGGTAAATCTACTCGGATCCAAGTCCCAAAGAAGAGGATCTTTCGGATAAATGCTGGCTTATGCTTGAAAAATTTGACCGTATCGGGTAATTTCCTCCTATTTTTCTCCCCTGACGTGTTCAGATTTTTTGCCTGGCCACGGTGTATAAAGTAAGAAGTCTTCCGCCGCGTTGGTGATCGGACGTGCTGCATTTTGAGCGAATTTAAACGTGATAAATGTTTTTTGTTTTGAAGTACGATTTACTTGTTGACTTAATTGGGGAAGAAATTACGGTTGATATTTTTGATATGAACTGAATTGACTTTTTAGTTACCAAGAAAAAACACTGATAGACTTTTCGTTATGTTTTTGGCTAGTCCAAAGGATGGTACATGGTCTTTACATTGTGAGTCGAGATTTGAGGTTATTGAGGCTCTGATTTGTTTACTCTATAACTGACACGAAAAAACAATATTGCCATTCTTCCAACGCCGCTGACACAGTCTGGGCAGAAAGTAAGAGGCACTTCACAGGGCTAGTGGGGTGTCGAGCTACATGCAGGACCAATGGGTTTTATCGTCACAGCAGAGCTCTTCACTCTTCTATTACAATCTGCCTCGAAATCTGAAAACATCATCATGAATAGACTCCCTCAAGGCTCCCCTTTCTCTCATAAGGTCGTCGTCAGTACAGTGGCAATTGCGGTCGGAATCTTTGGCTTTTGGCAAACGGCAAAAGACTTTGAGTTCATTAAATATGAACCGAGGTCCCCCGAAGAAGTCGAGAAACGCAGGAGGGAGAATATCGGTCTTCAGATCAAGCATTTAGAGACAAGAACGTTGGATTACACTCCGGAAGCAAAAGCAAGACTTGCCAAAAAATTCTCAGAGCTTGCGCAAAACGAGGATCGCCAGGTCAAAGATGGGGAGGTCTCAAACTAAGGGATTTTGGTGTGTTACATTTGTCTGACGTGAGACAAAAGATACAATGGGATCGGAAGAAAATAAAGATATGCATGTTCCCATTATAATGACAATTTCCAAAGAGGCTGAAACCCCGGACATTCCCGATATTGGCAATGTTTTGATGCCAATATGACATTCGTTTCGGGCCTAAATGCCTGAAAAATTCCCATCCACCGGTTTATCGGAGGGTAGCGCACTAGTTTTGCTTTAGCCCGAAAGGGCAAGATGCGTGCAAATACGAGCCGCCGGCAAACTTACTCGAGGGCAAGGCAATAAGATAAGTTTTTGAAACAAAAAAAAAAAAAAAAAAAAAAAAAAAGGAATAGCTTATTCTGTTGAACCCGCACTTTGAAGTCAAGCCGCTCTGCCGCGAACCAAGCGCGTTCGTGCGCCTGTGATAATCACTTCCTAGGGTCTGGTGATTCAATCCGATCGTTTCATTTGAAAGCTCCTTGACAATTTTCTTGGTAAAAAACACAAAAGAAAAAGAAAAGGAGGATGCTTAGTCTGTTGCCTCATAAACTCTTTGGCCTGATCGAACGATTGCTTCTGTTGGCCAAAGTCATAACCTGGAATGTCGACGCCCACTCATTACAGTCTTGGGCGCAAGTGCGCATTTATGGTCAGGTTCAAGTTCTCCGTAGGGCTTACCACACACACGGTGTCATAATTCCGCTCAAAAGCCGTCCAAAAGTTGCCGAAAGGACCGTTAGCCTTGTTTCGCATAGAGATAATGCTTGAATTGCATAAGTACTTCAGCGAAAAATTGAAATGGACAATGTCTTTTACAATTTCAATTTTACTCCTTACAAATGCCCATTTTCTTGTTCAGCTCTGGGAAGGTGATTGATGAGCTTTTGTTACGAGCGCTGGTGTGCTCGATGCACGGCACGCCAAATAATCAAAGAGGGGCAGAGAAGTAATGACCACAATTATCAATGCAACTTCTGTGTATCGAAAGGGGTCCGTGTTGCAGAATGTGGGGAAAGAGAAAAAAAAGCTTTTGTTGCAGAATTAGCAATTTTACTTGTTAGCTCTAAATGCCTCCTTGTTGGGCTAGAAAGTCCCATCGTATCCCTGAGTCTCGGCTATGAAAGAGACATGTCTGTCGGACTTAGCATGCAGTGAGCGGCTCTATCGGGTCACCCACACACAAGTCGCACAATGTGAGCAACAGCGTACCTTCCACATTGAGTGGACCATACCCAGAGCGATTGCGAAAAAAAAAAATCCCCTCAGAAAAAATGCATCAAGCATTCTGATCGCAGCTCCATTGTGCCTGAATTATCAGATTTCACGGACATTTTGTTTTAATTGCCATAAGGACGTATGGGATCGTGCTTCTGTTTTAAGTCTTGCATTTGGAAGATATGGACCTCAGTGAATTGAATCTTTTCTGGAGCCATCTGTTGAGACCAGGCTTTCCTATAACTCTGACCCCCGGTCGACATTTCTGTCCAGCTTGAAACCAAAATACGGGATACGGCTTCACTATGGAGGTTGCGCTGCTCCTCACGGACCTTAAAAGAGGACTCCGACTGCTGCACATTCGGGCGCACATGCACTAGACGGAGTACTTTCGCACTTCGAGCATTCCGCTATCATACACAGGAAATCTCGTCTTGCGTCATATCTCCCTTTCCTATCTAGGCCCACCTCAAAATTCTCTGCAGCGCCAACTTAGGTTTGATTTAGATAATGTCTGATTTGAGGGTTCTTTCAAATGCTCGAAGAAATAAAAAAAGATATCCGTGAACGGGGTGACTTGCAATTCCAAACACATACCGCAGAACACTCCCTGACAAATGGGAAAAGGAAGGATTGTCAATTGTCGGTTGTCATGACGAGCGTCGGATTTAATGTATGTGACGGGGCTCAAAATTACTGATGTGGGAATGGCCTAAGGCGGCATAACTCTTGGAGTGGGGGTTCAAAGCTTCGCATTAGGCGAGTCAATATTGGACACTGTACTGTTCGGAGGAGAGTTGAGAACTCCGCCGCTTATGGCGTCGTGAGGCTTCTACAGTATTGGACTTTGCGGAGAGCGGGGCCTGTCCGTGCATATACATTCATATGCAGACAATCCTTTTTTCCCCAATTGTCTAACACCTTGCATGTTATCGTCGTGATACACAACCTTTTGTCCTATTTGGGCAATTTTAGAACATCCCCTCATCTCAGAGATTCTATCTGTCGTCCTTTGAATACAGTAAAGAAGGAAGTGAATGGCAACAGAGCTATGGTTATCTTTTTTTTTTTTTTCGATTTTTGATCGCAAGCGGATTATTATCAGGTGCTACTTTGACAAGTTAAGGCAGTAAAACCGTTGCACCTGACCGACTCTGAAAATCTTGTGTGTGATTGTCTTGCCAAATGTAGGTTGGTGCTTTGTCGTTTCTTATTTTACGTTGGGAACAAAATCTGGGGTGCGTGCCGCACGGACGGAGGCCTAAAAAGGCCTTATCGACTGCGTATTCATGCAAGATCTCGTAACCTTTTCCTCATTAGGAGGTTAACCGACATACCCTCGACGTACCTTACACCCACTTCAAGCGTAAGGCACCATAGAAATTCTCTATGTTGGACATTGAAACTCATAACTCAACTGCAAACCAAAAACACTATCCGGTGAAGGACTCCCCTTCTTCTTGAGAAAAGTATAAAGTGATCCCATTTCCTCTCTTTGTCCAGAGGTTTTTTTTTTTTCATCAACTCATTCAAGAACATTTCATTTGATCTTACTATATATACATGGTATGTGATTCGCGTACATCTGAGAGATATCTTCACCACATCGAATACTAATTAGATTAAGATGCAAGTGTTACCTCCAGCAAACGGCAAGAAATTATGGAGAGTCAAGAGAACGCCCTCAACCTCCAGCTCCGGATCAGGGTTATCTGACTCTTCACGTGAATGTTTGAATAACTCTTTAAGAATCTCAGCTGCTGCCGGCAAGCAGTTTTTAATGAAGCGTCCGCCAACAAAGAGACCAAGATCAAAGTCGGGGCAAAAGAAGGATTTTGTCTTCGTGGACTTGAGCCCAATCAAGGGCGAGTCCGATGAAACTCCAATCTCACCCACTACTTCGGACGCATCTTTCGTATCTTCGGCATCTCTATTCCAAGAAAACGTATCTCCCTTTTCAACGGGCAACGAGTCACTTTCCTCCTTCAGCAGTGCGGAAAACGACCAGATTCAACAAAACTTGGCTCTGTACGATATGGATACAAACTTATTCGATGACCACACCATGTTTGGGTTGGGCTTGTTGAATGTCAATTACGATTTCCAGCAACAAATGAACAGCAGCATGCCTACACCTTCAAAAAACGCAACAGACTTCAATCTTCATCAATTGCAGCCACAACACCAGCAGCAAGTTTGTTCTTTCGATCAATACAATCTTGAAGAGTTTGCTTACGCTGGTCATCAGCTTGGGTCACCTTTTATTCCCACTCCACCAACACACAGACGTGCGCAGTCGACTTCGGCAATTCCTAAGCAAAAGCAAGGGGCGGGAAACTTTCAATTCAAGACTTACAAAGGCCCAAAGAACGTGAGAAAGCCAAACACCAGAAAGTTGAACAGATCATTGTCACAACCAACGCAAAGCATCTTGGAGGCCACCGTGGCTTTATCAATCCCACAGGTTACCGACTTTCAAACTCCCCTGCCCTGCACTTCTGCTGATGATGGATTCGATTACTTTCTGATGCCAGACAGCGGTTTTGATATAGATCGTGACCAATCCAAAACGTCTTTTAGCCCAAACACCGACTTTTCCGACTTGGATAGCTTCAATCACTTATTTGATCCAAGCAACCTGAGTGCCTTTGATGATGGATGCAAACGTGTCAACGATGACTTTGATTTCAGCTCATTTATTGCTATCTAAAGCGAAACCCAAATCAAACATTCAGAACCTTGAGTCTGAGCACTACATTCCTTTTCAAGACCATCACAGCTTCAAGCTGTGTCTACTTTATTCAGACTTTACACACACGTTCCTCACTTCAGAGAACACATCTCAACTAAACATTTCCGATTCAGCTGGACTGAATTCGGTTGAGAGTCACCTCTCTAAACTTTACATACCCTTATTATTAGAATATATTTCAACGTTGAACATAAGCTATTAATTTTATTTTAAGAAACAACCTTTTCGCGGCTGTCGTCGCGGATGGCGATGACGCGTTCTATTTACCCCACAAATTCCCCGAGCTCATAACGTTTCCTTCTCTCTCCGGTACATAATGATGTCATGCTTGGACATCCAACAAGAAACATGCCCCGCTTTATTTACACTTCAAAGGTTCTATTACAGATATAGATAAGCCTGGGACAAGAAGACCTTTCTTGGAAGAAGCATACGTAGAAGTTTCCGAGGCTTCTACTTTATAAGATCTGGGCGTTTTCTTAGGTGGTGGATGATTTGATGGACAATGCACGGCTATGACCAAAGGGTGGCGCGGAGGTCCGGGTCTTGCAGGTAAGTGAGGGCGACGGAATTTCAAAATCTGATCCCCGTTCAGCCCAGATTTAAGGACAACCTCAATGCTCGCCTGTACACGCGGGCTTACGAAGTCTTGCCCGTTGCTGATGCGTAATCTGCCCGGTGTTATATCGAAATATTGAACGATCATTCCATCGTTTGTTTTTCGTCGGCAAAGCCCGGATGCAGCCGGCTGTTTCGGAAGTAGTGGGCTGTCTCCCACATTCACCACGCCGTAATCTTCAATTACGTATCACGCATGGTTCAAGAAGATAAATGTCTATTTTCTGGGCCTCTGTAAGAATGTAAATTTTCAGTCATCATTCAGCTTTCGCAACAGCTCCTCAAATGTTAAGGGCACTTACAAAGGCACTGGCAATGCTCTGAAGATTGGGATCTTCCTGCACTCCCGAATTGGAGGTCGAAGCTGGGTACTTCTCGCTGAGACCCTCGAGTCGCGAGACTTGATTTGCACTGAGCTGCGGCCATCTGGTATCATCGAGAACTGTGTTGTTTTGCGTATCATTGATGCGCGCACTAGGAATTTCAGAATAGTCCTCATCATCTGGAATGTACGATAGCATACTTTGCATGTCGTCGGGTACCACGAATGATCTGTTAACTGGATGCATGTTTCTCTTGTGGATTGGATTCTGCTCCTTGAGTTCGGTCAAGGGGATGAGAGAAAACAGAAGATTATCAAGGGGTCCTTCCACGAGACATCCTCTTTCCCTGTAGTGGATCAAGAGACGGTTCCATAGCTTGTTGCGGCTCAAAGATCTCGGATTGCCTAGCACCACCATTCCGTATTTAGCACGTGTTAAAGCAACATTCAACCGGCGTGGGTCCGATAAGAAGCCTATGTTGCGGTCTTCATTTGCACGAACGCAAGACAAGATGATGAAATCTTTTTCTCTTCCTTGGAAAGCGTCGACGGACTGAATTTCAACTTCTTCGTATTGTGCCCTCTTTGACGCTATCAGAGTATTAAGCATCATGTAGTGAGCAATGTACGCCCTTTGTCCCTCATACGGGGTGATGACACCTATTTGGTCCGGTCTTATACCATCCATGAAGAGTCTGCTGATGATCTTTTCGACGTTCATGGCCTCAACTCGATTGAGGTATGAACTTCCGCTCGAACTCATTTCCTCTTTACCGTAATTGGCCCAGAACATCATCGGAAAGCCTGGAACAGGCCATGGAAACGTCAGACGAGTCCATGTTCTGTCTTCCAGGGTCACACCGTTTTGAAGCGACCCCTCGTAAAACATGTTTGAAGGAAACTCGGACAACGCTGGGTTCATACGGTACTGGATTTCGAGTCTCGAAGGCATATGACCCAAAGCGATCAATCTCTCAAACAAAGACTGAGAAAGACCCGCCTTGCTGGCTCGTTTGTCGATGATAACAGGCCCCAATTGATGGTGGTCGCCAACAAGAATCAACTGCTTGGCACCTTTGACCACTGGAATGAGAGCTTCCAATTCACACGCTTGCGTACTCTCGTCAATCAAAACCGTACTAAAAGATCCACTGATCCTAGGATCCATTGCTCCGATACACGTGGAACAAATAACCTCAGCTTTCTTCAAGATTTCTTTCTCGCTCATGCGCAAGTTGCCCAACAACTTTGCCATCTCCTTGGGCGAAAGCTCAAACCCTTGCTTGTACTTGGAATAAGCCTGTTGGAGTTTGTATGGCAATCTCTCTGCGGCAAGTGTCAGTGAGCAGAACGGGAGCATCGGAGAATCGGTATTTTCTCTAGTCTTGGCATAAAGACGAACAGCTTCGATTCCTGCAGAGCGCAACTTTTGGCAGAGGTGATCCACAGCGACATTCAGCGGCGCACAGACTAAGACACGGGTCTTCTGGTACTTGGTAAGATAGTAGACAATGGCAGAAGACGTCACGGTTTTTCCTGTTCCAGGAGGGCCTTGAATCAACAGCAAAGGTTTCTTGACAGCCGCTTGCAACGCCTTTTGCTGCGATACATTCAACACGGTCAATCCTGGAACCGAAAACTTCTTGGGCACATCGGCATTAAACTCGACATCCACAACTTCGTGGCCCAAGATAGTATGGTACAAATGGGCACTGACAGACTTTTCGTCCGTGGCAAACTTCTTCACTGCAGTCAACATTCTTGCGTACGGAATTCCTTTCCACAAGAACTCAACCGTGAAACCAGTTGTAGCATGAGTGGGTGGTGCCACCGTCAGACGGCTCAATTCGACAGTAAAATACTCACTTCTGGCACTAGGAAGCAGGATAATGCGGCCCATTCCGGACCAATTTTCCGAATCCGACGAGCCAAAGTCCCTGTAGTGTAAATGCAATTCCTCTCCTACGGCTATCAAGAGATTGTTGTTTTCGTATGTCGAGAGAACGAACTGCACTTGGTGAGCACCAGAGGCAGAAGTCATCCACCGCAACGAAATGTGCTCCAACGCCTGAGACTCCTTCAAGCTCTTGTCGCATTCTGCCTCGGCCTCCACCAAAGGCACCCACGAATTATGGTACGTAGCTGCGTCATTGTACCTCAAGAGCACTGGGAGTAGGTTTTCAGCAGAATCCTCCAAATGCTGGATGTCGGCAATACTTGTATTCTTGTTCATCCTCCACTGTGCCTCGAGCTTCCGTACGCTTTCGATCGTGATTGGCCGGGTATCGGCCATTTGGTCTGGTAAGGGTACAGGGGAAACCCAAGAAAGCAACGAACGCCCATCAATGAGCGGCTGCCACTCGTTTGTCTCCCAATTCATGTCCCTCTGATGTGCACAGGGGATTCTGCACAATACAACCACAACAGAGTCCTGTTTTGCCGCCACAAAACCAAGCATGAAGATATTCTTGTTTCCACAGTTGTAGCATTCAAGCGTCTCCGCGCCCAAAGGCGACGACTCGTTCAAAGAAACAGTATTGTGTTTCGACTGAACCAAGTGTGTGACTATGTGCGATCCGGGAAGGGTGCCTTTCCCGTTGCAAAACCATTTATCACAAGTTCCACACTTTACTGAGGAAGATGGACAATCAAGGCCACAATACGTGCACAGATAGGGCGAGCTTTGTGAGGGGGGTTCCAGCACAGACTCATTATCTATCGCCCAATGGTCACCTAGTTCCGCTTCATCCATATCGGGAGTTTGCAGGGGAGAATCTGGGTCCATCTTGATTACTGAAAAAAAAAAAAAAAAAATGTTTAATTGAGCATTGAGACCCTCGAGAGAAGACTGTTGGAGGGTCCGCGTACTGCAGGAAGCGGTCTAGTCGCACAGAACAGCGACAAGTTTTTCGCCAGTTTTTCGACAATTTTTCGACAATTTTTCGGCGGTGATGGACACGTCGAAACCACATGGATCCCGATCCATCTATACGAGTATTCTACACCCAAAAATCTTCCGAAATTGTCATCTAATCTAGTCTTACCACCGGGCAGCTGAACATAATTTCATGTTGTATCGCGACATTCAACTCATTTCGTAAAATTGCCCGTCGAGAGGCGCGTCTGCTTCACTAAACAGCTCAGTGCGAGATGGTAAAAAAAGCCTGCCAGACAAGAGAAGAACAGCAGAGCAAATATGCGTTGGTGAAACTTTTTGAACACCATGGCAGACCAAAAATAAATCCTAGTTACACCCCCTCTAACATACAGTACATATAAATAATTCTACGGCAAATCGCCAGATTTAAGCTAAACGTTAACAAGGGATTAGGAAGACCTTCTGCCACTCTTGCGTAAAGATTTCAGATCTCAGAAACCGCAGTCAGCAATGTCTCCTGTCGAGGCTAATCATTTAAGCATGCTCCCAAAATTCTTCTTGGGAATCTTCGGCTGATCGTAACACCTTCTACATTTTGTGCTTTCAAAATGACCACTAAACCTGGTCACACTCTCTTGGGCTACGAAAATGAATAAATCATCACACTTTCCTTGAGCTTAAAGGCTTCTGTGATACCCCCGTGGTACTGTTGTAGTGTTATTGTGCAGGGTATTCCGGTAGAGATAAAAAGTAATAATTAAATGAAGTCACTTTAGAATACAGCCGTGTCTCTGGCACTTTTAATGGACCTCGTGGCTCTATTATTTCCTTTGTATTTCTTTTTCTATTCAAAGCAGACATCCTTGCCAGTTTCTAACGGGGAAGGCAGAGACATAGTACAGCACCGCGACCTTCAACGGACTTGTTGAGTTGGGACAAAGAATCCCTGCATCGAGTTAGCTTGGCATGCCGTGATATTACAAGGCAAGATTTTTCGAAAGAAAACTTGCAGGGATAAATCTACTTTCGCCAAACCATTCGCGGCCCTTTTGTACGATTCATGTACACGTGACGATTGGGGACCAATTTCACACTTTGTTTACACCACTTTTGACGTATCGGCGCCGCACTATCCCCACGAATTCGGGTAATTTCTGCGGCATTTCAAGAGCCTCAAATTCCACTTTGGGGCGAGAATTAAGCATCATCGTTTTGTTGTGCAGGCAACGCGTTTGACTAAATAGAGTCTCGCCCGACTCTCTATATTTCGTGTTGTTCGTTCCATTAGTCGAAGTTCTCTTCTCTTGAAATAGAGATGCTCCGTTCAAGTGAAAGAGAAAAGCGTGTATTTTTTCTTGGCTTCAAACGACAAGCAAATTTTTGATGGGGCTCATGTATTTGCGTGTATTTGACGCGCGTGCCTTAGCTCTCTTGCAACCGTGATCGCGCCCCATCTTCGTCTATCCCGTGGACTCTGGAGTAGTCGCGCATGTTTCGTCTCGAACAAATTTAAAATTAAAAACAACTCAATAAACAGTGCTCAAAACACTAAAAGATTATTGACAGTGGCTGCTTTTTCTCCGTTCTACTTTTTACACTGATCTTGCAAACATAGTGAAGCCCGGGCATTGACTTTATCCGTCAGACCCATTTCAAGTGTTACCATATACACTAACATACCATGTTGGAGTCATCTATTCTGAACAACCTACTAAAAAACCGAGCCACCTCCAAGTGTTATAATGTCGCCATTTCTTGTGATGCAGTATTCTGGACTCAGATGCGACAGATTTCCATCACAGATTCAGGCTCGGTGGTGGGAATTGATTCTGGCAAAGGTCAAAAGAGCGTCTTGATGAAGGAACTTCAGTCATGTTACGTCCAAATCATCACTATGCCAACAGCTCAGCAAGCGAAAACAAAATCTACAAAATCTAAGCATGATATCGAATTAAGCAGTCATGAAAACACCCTGGTCCTTTTCATTAGGTCAGATAGCAATGAGAAGTTGTTTATCGACGCCACTTCTCAGCCTCAGTTCTTATCACTACTTCTGGCGCTTTTGGTGTGGCAGAACCTAAAGCCCAGGGGTCTTCCAAAGAAGTGGTTTGCCGAAAACAAGGTTCAAGTTGTAAAAAACTCGAGGGCCGAGCCGCACGAGTTGCTTGTTTGTCGCTTCAAGGTTTACGGACCGATTCCGGGGAAGTCCAAAAGTGTGAATCTTGTCAGTGGTCCCCGTGCGCCTGGTAACTTTGAATTTCTGAATGGCGCAGCAGCAGCCACCTCAATACCAAATTCTACGCCAGATGGTCTTCTCCCAGAAAGGTGGTTCTATACTATGGGGGTCTTGAAATCCAACGGCATGCTACATTTTATCACTGAGCTAGATGGAACTTTGCTATACTCCATAGATGTGAGCGAGTTGATTTCCTCGGAGATCAGAGAAGTGCATCACTCAATCTGCAATTCACCAAACACTTTGTTTATTGGTCACATCAAAGAATTGAGGTTGAATAATGTTATCAAGAATGTCTCCAGTGTCACTGCAGAGACTTTGACACAAAATCTCTTGTCAAAGGACGGTAGACTTGTGCCAAACAACTCGCGGATTTTAATTGAGTTTCCCTTGCATATTGACCTCGAGGACTGGTTCGTCGGGTTGAACTACTTTTGCAAGAGGGAATACATCGGAATTTACAACGAAAACTCTCGTTATTCAGATCCATCTCCTGCTCTAATTGTTGGTATAGAAGGCACCTTGGATGCTGATAATACATTTGATTCGGGTGCCGCTTCGCTGGGTTTCGATCTCCACGAATTTAGCTTTTCGGGCGAAGAAAATTTGCTGCAAAAAGCCAAGCCTGTACTTGCTGGCTTTAGCAGGGATTATCTTCGTGTTTCAAAAAGAGTCACCATTGATCTTATTGAAGCAAGGTTCGACGCTCTTCCGTATAATGGTTCCCATAATGCTAAAATTTACGCGGAGGTGATCATGTGGGAATACCCGTGGGCTAGAACCTCCATTGTGGACTACACTCTAAATCCTTTTTGGAAAGAGGAATTCTCTACCGACCTTCCTGTCCTGGCTCAAATGTTGCGCATTGTGATTAAGAAATGTAACAGTGACAAAGGTTATGCCACTTCAGATTCGGTGATTGGAAGGGTTTATATCACGCCCGACATTTTGACTCAGAAACTTAGAGCAATATCGACCATGACGGTCGAGTCCAACATCGGAGAGAACATGAATGTGTATGGTCTGCTGTCAGTTTCTATGAACTTGGCAGCCGCAGCTATAGCCGCACCGCAAAATAACAATATTGTCCGTTTGTCTATTTACGACGACGGTAACATCCCTATTGGTAAGTTACTTTTAACTGTTGATTTGAAAGAGTACTTCATTCTTCCCCCAAGCGAATTCCGCAATTTGGAAACGATGCTTATGAACTGTCCGACAAAGCAGCTCATCGAATTTTGCAACAATACCGTGAGCTCCAGTGAAGTTGAAAACGTGAGTTACATACTTCTTGATATTTTCCAAAGCCTTGGAAACGAAGAGGAGTGGTTTAAGTCACTCATCGAAGTAGAGTTGGTCACTGTGGACAAAATCACGAGAAAGAACTATCTGCTCAAAAAGACAACTATGGCTCAAAGTGCAAATGTATTCAATACTTTGTTCAGAGGCTCTTCAATCTTCACCAAATCGTTGGAAAGGTACAATTTCAGAGTTGGTCAAGAGTACCTTGAAAAGGTGTTTGGAAATTTTTTCGAAAAGATAGCTTCCGAGAGGAAGAACTGTGAAATTGACCCGAGGTATATCAGGCAACAAGAGAAATCCCGAAGAAAAAAGCACATACCGACGCCTTCAGAAATCAACGATTCTGATGACAGCGACAGTGATACCGATTTTGAGGATCTGATGGAAGAGAAAAAGCTGGAAGAACAAGTGAATCAAATCATTGAAGCGAACTTCAAAAACTTGTATGCTTACACGGAGGATATCTGGGCAAAGATTTATCTGACCTCGAACGATTTACCGCAGCAAATTAAAAACCAAATGAAGAACTTCAGGAACAAGATTGACTTGGTTTGCGATCCTGATGATAAAAGCACGCCACTAAACTGCTTGAGTGCTTTCATATTCTTGCGCTTCTTCTGCCCTGCCATCTTGAATCCAAAATTGTTCTACTTAACCAAGAATCATCAGACTGGCCGAGTTCAAAGAACCTTAACTGTGATTGCTAAAATCTTGTTGAACCTTGCCAATAGACAACAATTCAGTCCTCATAAAGAAGCGCACTTGGTGAAAATGAACTCGTTTCTCATAAAGCACGAGCACGAGGTACTCGACTATTTCGATAAGATAAGTGGAAGAAAAAACGATTTCAATGAGAAAGTTCTAAGCTTGAGCCATGAAATGAAGCGGTTTGATTTGGCGTTGAGTAAAAACTCAACTTCCACAGAAATACCAACCACTCCCTATCTCATCGATAAGAATTTGCGCCTAACAGAGCTCATTCAAATACTACAGCTAAGTGCCGGTGCTTCACGCAACCTGAAACTTGTCCTGTCAGCTTCATCCAACAGCATTGCCACTACAATCAGTCTGCAACAATCACTCCACTTGGCCACGTTACCTCAACATCCTTCTCAGCCAGAAAGAGGAGCACTTACCCGGAGTCCTGAGGCAGTCTCACACTACAGTGATCGTGACGCTTATCAAATTGGCTCGCTTGAATTTGAAAGATCCGACTTTTTTGATATGGCCGAAAATACCGAAGCAGAAGGATTTATGACGTCTCTTTGCCGAAACAATGAGGAGATTTTTTCTTTCATTAGCTCAAACGTGACACTAAAGGATTTACAAAAGGAAAGTATTAATTTGGGAAGAAGAGTCAACGAGATAGCTCATAGATTGCAACAGCCTGAGGCATGTGCAAACTTGAAGCAGAATGAGAACCTTTGGGAAGCATTCGCAAATGATGTCTTGAAAAGAGCATGCATTAACCTACAAAAAAGTTGCCTCGCTTACTACGAGCCTTGTTTCCAAGAGATCCTTCCCGCTCAACACAGGCTACTAGTTGATGACGGCCTCTCAGCAATGAAACTAAAATTTCCTACTGATGCGAAAGGTCGCCTGACGGACAATTCTGCGCCTGTTACTCTTGGTAATATTACGAGAAGGAATTCAAGGAACCCTTTTAAAAAGTGGTTGAGAAAAGATCACAAAAGTACGAGTACTTAACAAGAGAAAGAGGGAGAAATACAGGGAGCAAGATGAGATGTTGACGGATACGATGATACACAGGGTTATACTCAGCTACATAATTTATATTTTCACGACTTGACGACTTAACACAATGAAAAAAAAAGGAGCGCCAGAGCCTCACTGTATTACACGGCTATTACATTTATTGTGATCACTAAAATTCATGTATTGACGAGCGTGCTGAGAACAATGCTTTTTTTTTCACTGTCATTGTTTATCTCTGAACCTGAAATTCAGTCAGCATGGGGCACCTGGTGAGTGCACATTGCAGCATGGACGGAAATGAGAAGTTGAAATTTGATAGTCAACTGACCAGCTGAACATAACATGAGAAAAATTTGTCTGATTCTCTTCCTTATAAATATTTCGTAGTCTACACACATCAATCAGAAAATCGAAAATATCCATTAGTTTTTGCCCGTCTAAAACTACTCACGGGAGTGTGCAGCGCTCGGTTCCGCCCGTCATGGGTTGGTAACGTACTGGCACCCAATACCGCTCGCACCTTATGCCGCTCACTATTCGGCGACAAATAAATATACACCGTCTTCAATCAATTATATACACTTCCTGCAGAATTTCTTCAGCCTGAAAATGCCTTCCTGAGCTCTGGAAGAGTGCCAAAAATGGGACACTGGGGCCATTACAAAGCGGCCCAAATCAAGTTACCACATGATTGGTAAAAAATGCGGGACGAAGCAAACTTCACCAGGTCTAGGCTGATCCCTCCATCCTTAAATCATGAAACAGTAGCTTTTCATTTACAACGGACGTGAGTATGTACAGTGTGTACATTATCATCCATCCCGTCTGGTCAATTGTCGTGAAATGGTGAGCGGCATAAGGTGCGAGCGGTATTGGGTGCACTGACGTTATTGATTGCGGGCCCGCGCCTTTGAAACTACCGCTCAGTACGCAGGTAGTTCAAAACATCAAAAAAAAAAAAAATTTGGGAAGTCTGAGAATACCATATCAAAGAAACTTCGTATCCACATTTTCGCTAGCTCAAAATATTGGTTTCAACAATGGCTACTGATGAAGAAATCCTTGCTTCCTATCCGCAAATTTCTGCTCCTTCGAGTCAGACTGGATACACGTCCAATCTTACTGATGAGCAAAAGGAGATCTTAGCTACTTTCAGAGCAACTTTAAAGAAGCTTGGCTACACTAAGCGCCTCGATGATGCCAACTTGCTTCGCTTTTTGAGAGCCAGAAAGTTTAACTTGGAGAAGGCAAAGGCCATGTTCGTCGAGTGTGAAAAATGGAGAAAAGAGTACGGTACAGACACGATCTTGGATGACTTTGAGTACAAGGAGAAGCCCCTCGTAGCAAAAATGTACCCTCAATACTACCATAAGACGGATAAGGATGGCCGCCCCGTATACTTTGAGGAATTGGGTAAGGTCTATTTGCCCGATATGTTGAAGATCACAACTCAGGAAAGAATGTTGAAGAACTTAGTGTGGGAGTATGAGCTGTTCACTAAGTACAGATTGCCAGCATCTTCTAGAAAACAGGGACACTTGGTAGAGACATCTTGTACCATCATGGACTTGAAGGGTATTTCCCTTGGAGCTGCTTATCAGGTTACCACGTATGTGAAGGAGGCCTCAAAGATCGGACAAGATTATTATCCGGAAAGAATGGGCAAGTTTTATTGTATAAACGCCCCATTTGGGTTTTCTACTGCTTTTAAGCTCTTCAAGCCCTTTTTGGATCCAGTCACGGTGTCCAAGATTCATATTTTGGGCTCGTCGTATAAAAAGGAGTTGCTTAAGCAGATTCCACCCGAGAATTTGCCTAAAAAGTTCGGAGGTGAATCTGATGTCACCGATGATCAATTGTACTTGAACGATTACGGTCCTTGGAGAGATCCTAAATTTATTGGTCCAGAGGGTGAGGCACCACGTGCTTTCACTCAAAAAGCTTGACCTATATATCATTAATGCGATAGTGTTCATATTTGTGCGATGTGTCTATTTAAAGTCCTTATAGAGAAGAACTAAGGTGTGTGTCATTCATTAGAAATAATATTTCACTGAATCTTAGATGATTGCCCTAGAAGGGTTTCCATTCTCAAGTATAAATCCAACTATATACCACAGCTCTTTGAAAGTGCGGAATTATTTATCATTTGACGGTCTTCAATTCGAATCATCAGTTGTTTAAGTGAGATCCAAATTAGTTATTGAGCTAGCCAAGTAAAACAAGGGAGCGTCTCTGTTCTGCGTTCGCGCTTTAAATGAACACTGCTTATCCTTGGAATTTCGATTGTCATATGAATTTAGGTGTATACCGGGTTGGTATGCTAATGATTGTGGTGGATTGACCTTTAAGGAAGCTAAAGTGACTCAAAAAGTTTTAAAGTTTGTTGGTTCTCCCTCTTTCCATATTTTTTCCGGAACTTTTTAGAGTTTCTAATTTGGAGACGGTTGCAAAACTGCATCAGAAACAGTCGCACCGGAGGGGGGGGGGGGGTTGAAGCTGTTATTAAATGGCCCTGCGTTATTGAATAATTTCATGAAAGGGGCGCTTCTGAATCCACTTCCCTCTTTTTGAGTCAATGGCACAAGAGGCACCAAGCATTAGACCCATTGGATTGATGTCATTGCGCGCTATTAGCTCCAGGGGACACATCATTTCCAAATTTACGTAAATTGAATTGTTTTGTCAAGATCGTCAAGAAGAGTTTCTCTCTTCGGAGGCGGATGGCACAAGGGGGTGAGACTCTCGCGCCTCTTCTGAGTCGAGAGATGAAGAAGATGCTCGGGGAGATAAACCCGATGGGTCGATGACATGACAGTCACATTATAACCGAGTGTATGCAAGTAGGGTCATCCTAGCTGAAGTTCAGCGTGGAGTGGACCGCGGTTCGCCACAAGTCATGCGCTCGGAAGCTGTTGGAGGGGTTTTTTCTATAGAATTTTATAGTTTTTGGTGGGAGTAGACTGGGCAAGCTCAGACTACGAACGCCTCCTCTCTAATCAGATGTATCAGTCAAAAAAAAAAGACATCTGTCAATTTGGTCAGATCATTGCTGTCAAAGTGTCACACTGAGGAACTAACCTAGGGTTTCCACTGATTGCTTAAACAGATTCGAGAAGCGATCGCGTGAACTACATCAAAATCACCTCCGTTGATATATTGTCTAAATCAAGAACATCTCCGTTGATATATTGTCTAAATCAAGAACATCTCCGTTGAATAAAAGGGAACCTAAATGTTTTGAACCGTAATTTTTTCTCTTTCTTTGTTCGTAGTGTCAAGCTACAGATCTTATATTTGCCAGCTTTGCATTTGATTGTTTCTAACACGCTCATAGGCGCGGAAAGGAGAGCTGGTGCAGATTCTCCACGCGTCTCGCGGCATCCATGATGACGCGACGCAAGAAGCGCAGCGAAAACATCACGGAGATTTCACACACCAATTCCGTATTCATTCCGTATTTTCAGGATGACGGACACAGAATTCTCAATACAGAAATCACTTCTATTTCTGGAGGTGAATGTCCTTGCGGACGAACCCCAAAATTTGCCTGACACTGTATCGCAAGAACCAGTGGGTGATGTTGACATGCTCCAGGGCCAGTCTATTCTTTTCCCGAATCAGCATTCGTCTATTTCGAATCCGGAAGGTCTCGTGCAAGACGCGGTCAAAACAAAAACCGATAACCCAAACAAAACTGTGCAACTTATGAATGGGCTCACTATTCAACTTCGACCACGACTCAAGAAGAATGTGTCGTTAACTTTTAGTGACGATCCCAACGCGATCATGAATATCGACAAACTTTATGAGCGTGTCGGTCAGCGAGAGAGGCTTCGAAATGCCCAAGAGAAGATCCGCAATTTGAAACGTCAAAAGAAACAATTAGATAAAGAGCCGCAACCCCAACTATGGCTGGAGAAGTATAGCCCTAGATCATATCTTCAAATATGTTCTGCGGGAAACGAAAAACAGTACCGGCTTGTGATGCATTGGCTCCATAAGTGGAGTGCAGTTGTATTCGGAACGACAAGAGATGATGCGGAGTCTGTTGATTCATTGGGCCGACCATTCCGTAAGATTCTTTTGGTCCATGGTCCACCTGGAGTAGGTAAAACTACGGTGGTACACTTATTGGCAAAGCAAATGGGATATTCCCTTCAGGAGTTGAACGCGGCTAATAGCATGGATGTACTTCAAGGAGCCGACGCTGCTGAGGGAGCAGGGCGTTTTGCCAATGCAAGTGCATCCTTTAAGCTCAAAGTGAAGAATGCTCTTACGTCGAACACTATCGACTCCAACGGTAAACCCACGTGCCTAGTTATTGATGAGATCGACTCCACATTGAATACAAATGATATGGTGAAGGTCATCTCTGAATTAGTGAGGACTGATCAAGCGAATTTGCGGGCAAAAGAGAGCAAGGGTTTCAGGAGCGACCCGAAAACAAGGTCGAAAAAAAAACCTTTCTTCTTGAACAGACCAATCATTTGCATTGCAAACGACATTTATAATGTCAGTTCGAGATCATGGGGCCTGAATCCCATGGAGACGCTCAGACCACTATGCGAGATTGTTGCATTCCGTAGACCGACGACAAGTTCCTCTCTGGGAGCCAGGGTTAATGCTACTGCCCAGAAGTCAGTGAAAGAGTTTCTTATGTCTATAAGCGAGAAGGAAAAGCTTGGTCTTGATCGCAAGGAGATTGCAGAAGTGTTCGATTTATGTGAAGGAGATATCCGGGCTTGCATTAACTATCTACAATTTTCAAGCAGAAAGCTTGATACAAGTATTCACTTGATTGGTAAAGATGTCTCAAAGAGCCCGCTCAACAAAGACTCTGTGATCTCGTGGTTTGCATTGGTGGATCAAATCTTCAAAAGAAACCAGAGCGTTTCGAAAGAAGAAAATTTCGAACAAATGCTCGAGTTGGTTTCATCCGGTAGCGCAAAGTCAGCAGCTTCAGAATCCCTTGACAAGGTGATCAGAGGATGCTTCAATAAATACCTTGATGTTGTGCACCTTCAAGATGATTCGGTGGCTAGGCCTGCTGAGATAAGTGACTGGCTTTTTTACTATGACGTTTTCACATCGGGTAGCCTTAGCATGTCATTTTTTCCGACTTTGGCGACCTTGAAGTTCTGGTCCCTCTTCAGCGATATAAACCCGCACAAGTTCAACGACACGGAAGGATTGATTCCCGATGCGAGAAATATTGATTTCAACTCGCGAGAGACCTTGAAGCAGAATAAAGCAGTGGTTGAGAGACTCACCAAATTAATTCCTGTTGAATCTAGAGTTTCCCTCTGCGGGATGGCGCCAAGTAGTATATTTCACGCGTGTGAATTTATACCCTTCCTTGACCGCATGCTCACACCCGATGTGGGGTCTTCAAAAATCAAGACTATGCTCAAAACTCATGAGATGAACCAAATTGATCGCCTTGCTAAATTGATCAAATCATTTGGCATTAAGTTAGAGTCGCAAAAAGACGTCGGTAGCAATCAGACTTATTTGGTGTTCGGACCAGATTGGGAGGGCATCACAATGTTTGAAAACACACACCAAAACTTCGACCAGAGGCGGCGTGCTTTGAATGTGAAAAGACATTGGCTCTTTCCCCTACTTCAATCGGAGCTCTCGAATTTGGAGAATGCACTCAAAAGGCCTGTACACGATTTGTTAGAAGCGGAAAAACAGGGTGCTCGGCAGAAGAAAACCAAGATTACGTCCTCCGTTGAATTTTTTAAAGGCCAATACGATGACATTCTGAACAAAACGTCTACTAGCACAAAACCAGCTAACAGAGAAGCTACGAGGATCTGGGTCAAACATCATGAAGGGTTCTCGAATGCTGTTAGAAAAAATATCGGGTGGCATGAATTGTGGCATTGAAAATTTACACTCATTCAATAATTCTACGAAATTAGCTTGCAACTATTCTAGTAAAATCATTTTTCATAGGCAGAGCTATGAAAGCACGAGCATCGAACGCACTGCATCCTTCTCCCATAATATTATGGTTACATAGTGGGCCTGTGCCTGACTGGGGCTAGAATTCTAGGTTGGGATGCTTTGCAGTTTTAACAGCCTAAATCAGAGAAGTATTTAATCCTGCTCTTTCCTCAATTTTTTATTGTAAATAAGCTCTAGAATGTGATTTAATGACTCTCTGATCATTCCTATGCCAGGCGTCGCGCAAAATGAGAAGCACGCATAAGCATCACATGCATTTCAGTTTAGTCTAAGAAATTATGAGCAACTACTTCTCAGATTTCATAAGGAGATTTGGGGGAAAAACTTTGGGCCTTAATTCATATGATAGTGTGCCCAGTGAATACGATGTTCCCAAGATCAGCTTCATAGCACTATATAATCCATCTTGGGCAGGAGGAGATGATGAGAGCTTGGAGGGCCTATCAAAACAGATATTACTTTTCGTGACTCTGAAAAGCGTCGAGAAAGAAGGCACAGATGATGACGGGTCGCATGACTCTAAACAAAGCACAGCTAGAGAAAAGTTGAACATGATAGGCCTCATCCGAGGATCTTGCTCGTTATCAGCAGACTTCGGCTCACTGAGCGGACCTGTTACCATTGAGATCACAAATGGTACCATCATAGTGATTGAAATAGAGCCCCAATTTTATCTCGCTATTTGCTTGATGAGCAACTCATATAATATCCAGGAGGGTAGACTTTGTACGAGGCAAATGATAAACATGGCTCAGAACAGCTACCGAATATTCAAATTGAACCACCTGTCGTTACCATCTCTTGTGCAGTCATACGGGCGAGAGACATCAGCAAATTTAATGAATTTACACTGGATCAGATTTTTGAGAAATTTTAATTTGGGTGCTGATGTCCCTTTTGGCCCCTCTTTTCTTAGATGGCCGAATCGCTTGAACCATCGCGGATTTTTTGGAGTTCTTCCAAGAAACAACTACAAACGATCATCTATCAAGTTCAGCGAGGCCACTCAGACGGATCTCAACAATCTTGTATACGGAAGCCCATTCAAGCCGTGTGGTTACATTGTCGCAAAAGTTGATGAAAAACAGCCCAAACATTCGGGGATAATGCAAATGAATTTGGGGAACAGCGTCAAGCTCGAAGAGAACTCTGTCATCACAATCTTCAATATGTTTGATGCTGTGAAGATCAGCAATATGCTTAACCCTGACTTCTTTACAGGAATAAATAAGACTGAGGATCTTGAGACACTTTTGAGAAAAGAATGGCAGAAGGTAACATCAGCTGTTACAGCCTCGCAAGAAGTAGAATCTGAGAATGAAGAGCCAGAAAATAGAGACTCATCTGTGGCCGTACTAGACCCAATGAGACTCACTAATGCACTTGTTCTACTGCCTTTGAGTGATACAGTCAGTGGAATAAAAAACTTAGGACTGGCAGTCACGGAGCTGATATACGACGCACCTAACTGGTTTCATGGTCTCAATTATTTTGGCACGACAGGTAGACCAGAAAATGATGGTCTCCCCGAGAATATTTTGGAGGAATCACCCGCGGACAAAACATCAGAGTTCTTGATCGGGCTGAACGGAGAAAAGATAACGAGATTTTTGACTCATATTCCGGCTATCTACCCAAATGGTGGAAGGGAGATGACGGAATATCTGCTAGTCGCGTATGTTCATGAGAAGAATCTATTAATTCTATTTTACGAGTCTGGATTGGAAGAATTGGAACAGCACTCTTTCTACACAGACATAAAGAATGATTTATTGCAACCACTCTTCAAAATCGTTGACGGGGTATCGGCTGGTGATCTTCATCCTTTGGTTGCTAGCTTGGGCACTCTACCAGATTCTCTTGAGGCAGCAGAACAAGATAAAAAGAACGAGAAGGTCCTGGCAACTGATGAGGTCGATAACGACTTCTTGTTTATTGTCTATGACATGAAAAAATCATGTTACCAAACATCTCTTCCAGCTCTTCCGCTGGCTGATCACATTTCGAGCCATACATCAGGTCAAGGTGTCTTATCCGCTAAGGGAATTTTTCACTTACATGACCACTTGATAACGCAATTTGCCCTTCCACAGAAGCAGGGAGTCTTCGAACCCGAGAGCTGTGTTCATGAGCAATTATACAAATTCTCGATAGGCAGGAGTGTTGATTGGCTAATATACTCCATACGCCATGAAGGTAAGGTGATTGTTATCATGCGAAATTCGAAACAAAAACCAAGTATCAAACCACTGGCAACACCCCATAACAACTACTTGATGAAAGTTGCGGATAACATGTATGGCGCAGCTAACTTAGGCTTTTTGGAAAGCCTTGGCAGCGATGTCAGAGCATGGCTTGGGGGTGTGGAAACAGAACTAGGCGAAAGAGCACCCTAAAAGCCTCTCTTGGAATGGACCAAACTATTTGGTAGTGGATACCTTTTAGCAATGTCTATTTACCAACCCACCTTAAGAAGTTCGGTACGTCCTTTGCCACAACAGAGTTAATTGAGGACCGAACAAGCCATTGAGGCACATTTCCCTTTGCATCTGAGCATGTTGTCATTAACCACATGAGATTCTCTCCATCGAACTCTAATCGCTCCACCGAAGTGTATTGCGCATCAACAATACTGGCGTTCTGTGAGTCTTTTTGCGAAATTAAGGCCGGGTCTACAGCAATGCTAATGACATACGCGACACTTTGATCAATGCTCTTCAAAACGTGGACTAAATTGCTAAATCTTCGTCTCTTCAAAGGCCACTGTAACTTGTAGAATGTCTGAACCATGTATGACATGCTTTCGTAGCCCTCAGGTGGATCGGTCAACGAGACTGGAAGGGTTTTGAAGTCATTTAGCTCTTCGATGTAATGTTTCTCGTGGACAGTATGTGAGTCCTCTAAGTCCAGTGTTGACCCAATACTATATTTAAGAAGGTCCATCCAAAGAGACTTGCGGGCAGCAGGCGCGAGCTCTTCGAATGAATTCAATCTGGCAACCCAGTAGTCATTATTTAAGTGATCTTTCGTGCGTATTTCGACCTTAATTTTCTTCTGCGCCTGAGGCACATCATATTCATAGACCCCTCCTTCTTTCCAATCTTTCACCAGGTCTGCAATTTTGCAAGCATTCTCGAATAGCTGTGAAGAAGTTATTTCATCCAATGACTTGAGTGGGTTCGAATTCATTTTATGATATGATTAAGCGAAATCTGTAAATGAAGTTCACATGCGGTGCGCACTCGGTCCTAATCAGACGTTCACCGTAGCAACATGCAGTACCGACAGAAAGTCGACATTGTCTTTTTTTCTTTTTCTTTTTCTTTTCTTTTATTCTGCATTTGACCTTCTTATTTTTCTCTTAGGGGGATTGGTGTGACTGAAACTATACTATCTATGGAAAAGTAAAACACAGAAGTGTGCAAAATTGGCCTCAATGGTCATCTTGTTGGATTTTATGACAACGATATGTTAGATGCGGACCACGTGACAGGCCGTTCAGTATCCTCTACTATATCAATGTTTATAGGTAGTTCAGCTGCTTATATAATAGAGCAGCCTACGTCTATCTTTGTATATTATATCCGCCTGGGTCTCTATATTTCGTCTAGTCGGAGGAGAAAAACCCCCTTTCGAGTGCGTGAGGGTGAAGAACTTTCACCCGCGGCGTATGGGTCGTGCTCAGATCATAATCATTCGTATCAGCTCACGAGCCCTCTAACGCGGAAAAACCAACACATCTTCCACATGTTTGGCGGTTTTTCGTAACTTGGCGCGCTACAAGAGACACATGTGCAGTGCACGGCTCCAGATTTCCCCAACCTTGTGGGACTGCGTTAGAATTCGTATAATATGCTCGGAATTTCGCTCAGCCAAATCCTAATTGTCACTTTAACCGTATCTGTTACTCTAAATTATATTATGCTGCAAACAGACTATGACCAATTGACCACATCTCAGCAGTCTCCTTCATGGACTATGACACCGGAGGAGATATTGCAGGAGGCAGAAACTATTGTTGCTGAGGATAAGGCGTTTAACGACGGCATTGCAGCGATCAGGGAGCCATCAATTGAGAATGTGTTGCTTCCCTCTATCAAGTATGAAAATGAGAATTCAAAAAGAGGCAATATCATCACATTTTATCAGTACGTATCAACCGACAAGAAGGTGAGGGATGCTTCGACCGAGGCAGAAAAATTACTAGATGAAAACTCAATTGAGCAAAACTCAAGAGAGGACCTATACGAGGTTTATAGTAAATTATGGGAAAAAATCAAGAATGATCCTAAACTGCCTGATCCAGAGTCACACAAGTTTTTGGAAAAAGTGGTCAAATCATTTAAAAGAAGCGGGTTAGGTTTACCCAAGGACCAGCAAAATGAAGTAAAGAAGCTTCAAATTGAGTTGAGCAGCTTAGCCACATCCTTTGCGAAGAACAATAATGAAGAAAACCAGTTCATTTTGTTCACAAAGATGGAGTTAGAGGGTGTACCACAACTGGTAATGGAGCAATTTGAAACGATTGAAGATAATGAAATTACGAAGTTCAAAGTGACGTTCAAATATCCTGACATTCTTCCGGTCTTGAAGTATAGTAAAAACCAAGAAACAAGAAAAGCAGCACATGTCGCTAACCTGAACAAAGTTCCCCAAAACGCTGAAATATTGGAAAAGATCATCCATACCAGGTTCAAAATTGCCAAGCTTTTGGGATACAGAAATTACTCAGAATTTGTCTTGGAAGAGCGTATGGCAAAAACACCGGAAAATGTCATGAATTTCTTTGACGATTTGAAGGGCAAATTGCGTCCTTTGGCGGAGTCTGAGTTGGCGAAAATGCTCGAGTTTAAAAATGAGGATTTGTCATCTCGTGGTTTGCCTACACAAGATAAGTATTATGCATGGGATCACGCTTTTTATGATAATTTGTTGCTCGAGAAGGAATATCAAGTTGATCACCAAAAAATTCTGGAGTACTTTCCCCTTGATCAAACCATTGACAAGATGCTCAGCTTCTATGAGACTCTATTCGACTTGAAGTTCGTGAGGGAACAAAATCCCGATCCTACCACACTCTGGAATGGTGATGTTCATAAAATTGCTGTTTACCAAAATATCAGATTTGGTGAGCCTAAGTCCAGATTTATGGGCTGGATTCTTTTTGATCTTCACCCACGCGAGGGGAAATATACTCACGCAGCCCATTTTGGTTTGCATACGGCTTTCATTAAGGATGACGGTACAAGAGCACCCAACTATTCAGCCTTGGTTTGCAATTTCACTAAGCCTACTAAGTCCAACCCGTCTTTGTTGAAGCACAATGAGGTAACAACTTTCTTTCATGAATTAGGTCATGGTGTCCACAGTTTATTATCACAGACGAGGCACGTGAGATTTCAAGGCACTCACGTTCCGAGAGACTTCGTGGAGTGCCCATCACAAATGTTAGAATTTTGGACATGGTCTAAAGACGAGCTCAAAAGGTTGTCTGGCCATCATGAAACTGGAGATCCTATTCCGGACGACTTAATCGAAAACTTAATAAGAACAAAACACGTTAATACTGGGTTGTTCAACTTGCGTCAATTACACTTCGGCCTCTTTGACATGTCTTTGCACACAATCGAGACTGAAGACGAGCTTTCCAAGTTGGATATCAAATCACTTTGGAACAACTTGCGGGAGGAAATTGCTTTGATATCAAATGGTGGTAATGAAAACATTGGATATGCTACTTTTGGTCACATTGCGGGTGGCTACGAATCTGGCTACTATGGGTACTTGTACTCACAAGTCTTTGCGACTGACATCTATTATTCACATTTCAAAGCAGACCCGATGAATGTCGAGAGCGGATTAAAGTATAGGGACTTGATTTTGAAAAACGGCGGTCTGAAGGAGATTCTTGAAATTTTGGAGCAACTTTTGGGGAGAAAACCAAATTCCGATGCATTTCTTGAGGAAATACTTGGCTAAGTGCATTTCATATTGTCTTCAAATGATCTAACATATGCACGTGTGCTAAGTTAATGGCTTGTGCCATGAATTATGTATTTAATCAATGCACCTGTGACATCACGTCACATGTGGGGTATAATGAAATAAAGTGACTTTCACGAGAGAGAACCATGTTTTTAAGGAAAAAAAAAAACGGAGCCTTCCAGATAATCAAACCGGATCAATTCAGGAATTATGAAGTGGCGGGAGCTAGCTGATCAATTAATACTGCGAGACTCATTATCAAACCTGTCTTTTTGTGTGAGCGCCGAGTTTATTACAGTACGACTCGCACTCTCTGACTTCCGCATGGAGGCAAAAGAAGCAAAAACCTTTTATGGCGAGGCGCTATCTCGTATGTATTATCCAGACAATTTTTAATCATCGTCTGACGTATATCATTTCAACTAAATGCAGATTTATTCCCGTATCAAAAAAATCTGCCGATTTTGAAAGCCACATTTTTTTTTTGGTTTCTTGTATCGTGTGTCAATATGCCTCGCAACGCCGCTCAGTCTCAAAAAAAAAAAAAAAAAAAAAAAGTTGCCACTGGAGGCTGCAACAGAACCATGATAATTCACGAACCAGCCTCGCCACCAACCACCTCACTACAAAAAGTACCTGCAATTTACACCACACTAGCGCCTTTCACTTGTGTGTCATCACTTCTTCTGGCACATCAACAAACAAAATCAGGAATCACAGTTTACTTATAACTTCACCTTTGACATACATTTCATCATTCCCTCAACCGTCATCACTTCATGTTTACCATTTAAGACAATACCATTCGTTAGCACAGAAAACATCTGAAGAATTTAAGTGTCTTTATTCTTTTGGCTCACTCAAATCCAACAGTCACCTAACCTTTGATTTCTGAGAGCTTTAATGAGAGAGTCAAACTACCACTCGGTGGCGAATAATAGAGCTGCTGTTACAATAACTGCGAGCCTCTACGACCGCAGGGCTTTGGACGTTACCTCTGACAAACCGCTTGTCAATTCGCTCAATCACCTCACATACCTAGTCTCGTCCAGTGCCAAAGTACGCGAGACTCTCCTGAATGATGGCGGGCTTGAACGTTTGGTCGATATTCTTCATGAATGCCAGCTATCCCCCCACGATGTCAAGGATACAATATTAAGCAGTGAAAAGAAGCTTCTCACTACTTGGAAATGGACGTTAGCATTTCAATGCTTGGTTCTAATAGGAACCAGGGGAACCGAAGAAATCAGACAAAAAGTGGTCCAGGCGGGAATGCTCCCTGTTATTGCCACTGTTCTCGATAACTATATTACTCTTCATGAGGGAACATTTGTTGGTGCTGCCGCATGTGCTCCACGCGCCCTTGCACTGTTTTGTGCTCGCGCTCATGCTGACATTTCTCAACCACTAGCACCACAAGATCATATCAGTCGAGGGGCCGTTGCCAGCACAGATCTATCCAATAATGTACAAGAAGTGGCACAGCAGGCTCAATCGCAGTTTTTGTCTGGGAACGTCATGAATAGCAATGTGGAGGGTCATCATGGATCCCAGATGATGCGACAAAATGACCCCGCCTCCCATTCAGACTCTTCAACCAATGGTACTTTATCATCCCGAAAAATTTACAACTCTTCTAGCTGCAGTCAACTAAGCTCGCAGGACTACGAGGCATTGACTGTGGAGCAACTACTTAAACTATTGAAGGGAAGTGGTAAGAAGTTTGGTATCGAGGCAATCGGTCATCATGCACCAACAGTCTCAGTTGCTTTTGACGTACATCGCAGGTTTCTTGTAATGATGATCCTCAAAAAATTGAAAGAAACGAAAGAGCGCGAAGTGACGTATAAAAATGACGTGAATGAGTACGAGTACGCTATGGACAAGAATCTTCAGTTTTTGTCCAATCTCTACCTACAAGACGAAAAATCTGCTCAAGTGACATGTGCTATCCATTCAAAGATTGCCCCTCGCACTTTCACTAATACTGGTGTCATTATACCGAGAGATGATGACGTCGTTTGGTGCTTACAACTCTTGGCATACATATCCAAATATCCTTATCTCAAGGATGTTTTGCAAAACACTCATACACTTATCAGTATGAGTATACGCGACAAACACTTGCACCTAAGATCAAAGGAACTTACACGATCCAGATACAGAAACCAGAGCTGCAACATCCGAAGGGAAGCTCTCGTATCTCCCCACTTGCGCATTGGAAGAGTCTTCTCGCCCCCAACTCACCCTCATCTGAGTTCTTCGCGAAATCGACAGGGATTCTCCGAAAGGTATCACCCGTCGCCGTCAAACTCGCCTGATTTAACTGATTTCCATGGCGAGGAAGATTACCTTGTGGATTACAAGATACATTCATGTAACAATTGTGAAGATCGCATTTATAAAAATAGTCTCGAAATGCGACATATCGGGGACCTAGATAATGAGTTTCACCGTACAAAAAGTGATAGTTCTGGATGCCAATCATCAAGTCTCGGAGGCTGTTCAAGTGCTTCATCCAATGAATCTTGCCGCATGACTCAATTGTCCCAAGCTATATTGAATGCTGAAAGTCTTGTCAATAAGGTGGACCGAGAGCTCGCATTATCTCATTTGACTGAAAGGCTTGACATTTACATTGAAGAGGAATGCAGAGCTTTAGCAAAAAAAATTATAGATAAAAGAGTTGAAGAAAAAAAATTTCTTACTCAGGCTTGGGACTATGACACATACGACAAGTTTGACATTGATGACCTTGACTTGACTACGGAGAACGACTTTGATGTTTCATTGATGGAATACAAGAAAACAAATCTCTTTCCGATAGTCGAAAAGTTCACATTTCTAGCAGGCACTGACATGTATTACTGGTCAGGTGTTATTATGCGAAACTCTTGCCGCAGAAATGACTTCAAGGGTGGAATACGCCAATGCGGCAATTTGGAATGTGGAAAATGGGAATCAACACCAAGAGAATTCAGTAAGTGCAAGAGATGCAAGCGCACCAAATATTGCTCGAGAGATTGCCAAATGCGTGCTTGGCATTGCCATAAGAATTGGTGTGTTCCAAGTAACTCTTCCACATCAACTAATACCTCGGAGACAGTCAATACGGGTCTAGACGACCAGCATGAGCGTACTGTGAACCTGGGAACTATAGCCTCAGATTCAGAGACGATAATTACCAACTCGGGCGATTTGGCTGAGCATGTCTCAGGACCGGGCCAAGGCACACAGTATCCTGGTTTATAGTTATGACGCATTTGATACGATCTTCCACGATTTATTTCTACATGTCAAGACATTAAAGGACGTGTTCCCTGTAGTTAAACGAACTCCCATCAAAGTAATATAAATTTCGGCTATAGATGAGAATAAAAGCAACAAAAAAAAAAAAGAAAAACTGATATTATCTTTCGACGGGTCATCTAAGTTTTAATGGAAGCCCATGCAAAATTGGTGCTGCTCCATTGAGATATTTCAAGGTGCATGCATTGCGGCTGTTCACCATTGCTTGAGCCAAAGTTTTCGATTCTTGAAACTCATTGGACTCCAAACCTATTTCAGAAAGCAAAGATAGACTGAACAAGTCAATGTCCTTGTCCGTTATATCCCACAAGTTTGTCATCACAGCAGGTGCACCGCACACAAGCCAATCAAAAATATTACTTGATGGCTGTAACCGTCCATGCTCTTCATAGGCCGATGAAGAACAACCCATGAGAAGCGCTGTGGGTACGATTCCTTGATTTTGTGACTTGTGCTTGAAAAGTGACGACGATCGTAAGTATTGCTCACCGCCACCGTGTCCAAGATAAATATATAGATCGGAGCGGAATAAATTCGTCGTGAGCCATTTTTCTGATGGAGGCTCACCAGCGATTCCTGTTGCATTTGTCATATGGTTGAATATCGGCTCAAAACGATCCTGGGTATTTTTGAGATCCGAGCCAGGGTTCACAACATATAAGACACTTTTGTTCTCTTTGCCAAAAATTTTCATATTTTTGTTTTGTGTTTGCAAAGACTCCAAAAGACATGCCACACTAGGCATACGGGAAACAGATCGATTTCTCAAGAAACCCATAGATTCCCATGGCACAAAGCTGCACGAGTGACTCGGAATAAGGATCAAATGCCCAAGCTCACCAGTAATGGAGTGATTCGAGTGAAGCTCGAGTATGCGACTCACAATCCAATCCTTGGGTTTCGAGAGACGTATGCTTGCGGGAGAGCTCATCTCTATTTTTTCGATTGTGTAATCGATCAAATCTTGCAAAAGACTAACCCTCGCCGTTTCATCATTTTCATTCGGCCGGAGATAATAATATAAATCACAAATGCTTTTGTCAATTTTAAGACTGGTGAACTGTTCCCCGAGAGCTATCTTCCAAATCTTAGTTAATCCTTGCCCAAAAGACAGGGTCAATTCTGCGCATGGGACAGCAGCAGCGAATGCGCCGAGAAGACCACCAATTGTCAGCTTTTCAAGCCTTTGCAATAAATTTTTTAGGCGTAAATCCAAGTCAAACCTAGATTTCCACCACGCTATTCTTTCTTCCTTTGTTTTTATTTTTGATGTGAGCTCCCGCTTTGTTAAGCGATTGCTACCGGAAATAACAGATTTCAAAGATTGTAGATATTTTTCGAAATTTATCTTTTCGGATTCTTTTCTGTCAAATGGAACCTTCAACACAATAGGATAGTCAGTTTCTGCACTCAAACGGGAAATAATCAAATTTCCTGAGAGTCGGCAAATGTCCAAGGTAACTATTGTCCACGACACAGGAAGATGAAGCCGGAGGTCGTCAAAGAGTGTTTTGTAATTGATGCATGGAAATTCACTGATTCTTGCAGTTTGCACTTGTGGTGAATGGAGCCAATCACCCGATGAACCCCGCTCTTCGAAGAAGGACTTCTGACTCGTAAAAGGTAGCGTGTACGCAAGATCCTTTATCATGAATGACGTTGTGAGTATTTCTTTGATTTCTTCTCCCAGTGTATAGCCGAAAAATGAAAGAAGAAACCCGCATCTGCTGAGCACAGCATTAATCTCGAGCATTGTGTCAATGTCGACATGGTGTAAAAACTTTTCTTCTTCAAACCGGAAGAGAATGTCTTTGCAGTTTTTGATCACAGTCGCTAAAGACTCATTCCGACGAGTTGAATCAATGTGGGCCTGGCTTGGGAGAAGCTCCACTATCGAATCAACTTTTCTCAAGTGAAGCGCATTTGCAGAATATAGAGACAACTCCGATAGCTTAGATCGAGCCCTGAGGACAGCTCTAACTAGCATTTCGGATATATCATGGTCATCAGATTGCAATTCAGGAATTGTTTCATGGGAAGCTTTAATCATCGAAGCTTCGACTTCTAACACAAGCTCTGATATTTGCAGAAAGGGAGCAGTGAATGGGCTATTATGATCCGAGTGCATTTCCCTTAGAAGCAGTAGCATCTTTTCTGTCTTCGTCAGATCAAGACCTGCGTTTAACCCCAGATCCAAATCTAAAGTGATGGATGTGATGACTTTTGCAAGAAATAAAGAAGTGGAGTCCCACATGTAAACACATCCCATCTCCCATTGTTCAATAGCTTGCACTCGCTTGCTAACATACATCAAGTAGTTTGCACTTATGAAATGGTTGAAAGTCTTAAGAGGTGAGTTGTTCATCGAGAGATTGAGTCTCGTAAACTCTTCGACATAATAAATCGCTTCTCGAGATAGACCAATATGTCTAGCTGCTTTGAAGGAGAGCTTGTATGCTGTCAAAAGCATAAGACTGGCTCCGGTCTTAATCTTCGCATATCTCACGTCAAAGTGACATTTCCTTAGTAATGATGATAAAATCTTTATCGAAAACTTCAAATATCTTAAAGCGGAAATGTTCTCTCCGGACATTGAGCTAATCATTGAAGCCAAAATCAGAAATCTCGCAAGCGTGCGGAAGCATTGCATCCGCCTTTCTAAATTCAATTCAATAGTATCAGCTTCAAGACTATACTCAGGCCTCGATGAGAATAATTCTTTGAGCTCCTCGAAATTCTTCTTACACTTGTCTTCATCACGCACTCGTATAAAATACTCCAAGTGCGTCAACTTTATGTTGATGAGTTCGTCGTATTTTTGGTTTAATCCACTCGTCTGTTTGAAAAGATCTGCCCGAGTTTTCATCAGTTGAGGTAGTCTGTCAAGGTCAGAAACTTCGAATAAGGAGAAGTTGAGCAAACATTCGATATCGAAGAGCCCGCGAGGATTCTGGAATTCTGTTTCCTTAAACTTATCAATAAGTTTAATAGAAAGGCGATGAAAGCCCATATGGCACAATCCTGTCAAGATTTCTTGAAAAACATGGAAAAGCTTCTTCAGATTTGAATCACATATGTTGTTCACCCAATGTCGAGTATATGTATCAATAAGCTTGAAAAGTCCAACATTAAATTTGTTCCTTTTGTAGCTGTTGACAAGAATTCCTGCTGTGAGTAGACATTCAGAGCCCGTGACAGGTGCTTCCATTATGAAAGCATCTGGATCAATTCCAAAATCTTGAGACATCTGATAAATAAAGTCAAGCAGGAATTTCATTGGTAGACCTAAAATCTGATCAACCACCAGCTGGTGGTTGTTTACCAGTAACATTTTTGAGAGCGGTTGCAATGTACAGAGCAAAAGCTTGTTGCGTACATCATGGTCAAGAAACAGCTGGCTAGCGAAAAAAGAATCAATGAGATCATTTTGTAATGAAATACATGTCGCTAATATTTCTGGCAACTTTTGCCCGTATGAAGCTTGTTGTAGTGCCGTAACATAATTCTTCGTAATTTCAATGGCCTCAGAATTGGACTTAAGATCAAAAAGGCCACAAATACCATATTCGATGCGATTGCATATCTGAAGAGAGGTTCTAGGGGTAAAGTTTAAAGAGTAGTTCGCCAAGTCAAGCTCACACATCTGCCGAAATTCTTGCACAAGACCGTTATTCCTGACTATATCGAAATAGAGGCGAGATAAGATGTCCATGCTTCGAAACATCCGTGCTCTTATCAATATCTGGGAGAGAGAGGCTCCAAAATATTGCAAAGATTTCCGGGTGATGTGTTTATCAGTAGACCCTCGTTCCACATAAGTGAGCACACTCTCAACAGCCTTGATGTGGGCTGATTCAATTTTATTTAACGGAATGGATTGTAAGAAATTTGCGACCGCTAACATGGTCTCGGTGGAGTAGTCCGCGCATAGAAGAAATTCAACGACCGACTTGCTATCCGGAATACTCAGAGCTGTGATACCTTGATCTTTCGAATTACGGTGTCCTCGAGGGTTTTTCTCAGGTAGAATAGTCGAAGAATCCTTTTCTATAGTTTCAAGCACTACAAAGCAGGATTGCTTCATAGATTCAAGAGATTGCCTGTCCTTCGAAACCTTAGCCTGACTCAAAACATGAAGCAAGTCACGGAGAAAGGGCACCAACAACTTGCTTTTTTCGAAGAAAGGCATATTGAGATCGCACTTGACACCAAGTAGAATTTTGTGTTGCGTAATTTTCAATTCAAAAGCTAGAAGCACCGCCCCGAGAAAGTCTTTCGAAGTTTTTGCACGAAGGAATCGTATCACTTTACAGAACCCGCTTAGCATTTTGAGGCTATTGGAGAAGTATTTGTTGGATGAGCCCACATCACAATGTTCTAAAGCAGACACGAAGTTCGATCCCCGTAAGAATGCATTCGCTACCTCCCAAAGCAAATTTTCACATGATGAGCTGTGTTTGGTGATTGACTTCACCCTCGATGACACCATATATAAGACAGATTGAATAACAAAGAAGTGGAACGAAAGTATTATTTGTGGTGGGAATCCGGCGCTCAAGGACACACCTTTTAAAAGGACTTCGTAGGGCGTATCTCGCGATATATCCTGAGATGATAGCACATTGTAAACCACTGAGAGCTCTTCGAGAGCAAGTTTATAATACCCCTTTGAGTTTGCAAAGACAATAAAGTAATGGTGTCTTTTTAAGACACAAATCTTTTCGTCGTGTGTCTTTGCATCTTCGTATAAACTCCGAAAGGCTTGAGACAATGTTGTAAGTTCAGTAAGCTGCTTTGTGGCACAAAAGGCATCAACTGAAGCGCGGGCAGTTTCAATCGATACATGCATCTCAAGAATTATGGTCAATTTAGATCTGAGAGTTTATTGGACCGCTGTAGAGTGGTTATTTCCGCACGTTCTTTAGAGGTAAGGGCACCTGAGACAATTGCTTAGGCAATATTAATTTCACCAGTGAATCGAGCATGAGACAGCAAAACAAACTGCACATTAGAAATTTGTGAATACTCGCGAACAGGGCGACAAAATAACGTCTTTCCTGGACATACCCATCTTTTGTAGTCAACATCTGAGACGTGCATGACTAAAGACCCAATAATGCTGAAAAATGCTTAAAAAAGAAGTGGATTGATCGAAACGAGTTGGTGCTGGTGATATTGCTTTCATATATGTCTACAACATTCGTGACATCGTGAACTCTGTGTGTGGGAGCTCTGTGCTACAATTCCCCAGTATGGACACGCTTAGCCAGAAGCAGATGGTTTTTGATGCAAAGTATGTCATGCCATAAGAGCTTTTGTCTACATTGGTGCTTCTAGTGTCTTTTTCATTACTTCAACTTTAATTCTTAATTTAGACAAGGAACACTTGGAACCTCGAAAACATATCACGTGATGTGATTTTTCTGCGCAACGTCCAAGGCTCAAGTTTGAAGGCTCGATGAACGAGAAGCTCAAGCAGTGACCTCGAATTTACACCAGCTGTCGAGCACGAGATCGTGAATATACCATACTTCAATTAGTCATAAACGAAAAAGACCACTTCATTCGTGACATATCAGATCTCTTTTCTATGGTGTCACCATCGCCGATATTCCAGAATGCAGTTAAATCAAGCTTTAGCCAATTGTTCAAGTCAGCCATGACTCGGGTTGGCTCGCAAGCCATGATACTTACAGCAGGCTCCAGGAAAAATCTGACTGATCTCCATGGAATGACGCTTTCTTCGGTATGCTCATTATCCGTTCATCCACACCCTCTTTTGCTGTTCAACCTACATCTACCCAGTTACACCTCCAAGACGCTTCATGAACATAACGGTGCACTAGGGCTTCACGTCATGCCCCCAACAAAAAAATCAGTCTCTTTGGGGCGAAAATTTGCTGGTGGACTAAAAAAAGATCCGACAGACTCTGACAGTGAGACCAAAAATGATGAACCCTTCCATGAAATGACTACACCCTTCAAAGGACTTCAAGGTGCTTACTCAATGCATGAGACAAGTAGTGGAATATCAATACCTATATTACACGAGCTGGAGGTTGTGTTTCTTTGCACCAAGCACAAAGTTTTTCGTGTAGAAAGCCATGAACTATGGGTAGTCAAGGTCAATGATATCTTATTCCCCAACAAGCAAAACCAAAGGGTGAGCTCAGGTGGTCTTCTTTACTATCAGAGAGGCTTCCATCAGGTCGGGAAAGGGCTCACAGAGCTGTGAATGAAAACCCCCTCTAGTTGCGAACACTAACGTGACAAGTTTCGCATTTTTCAACATGGGATTTTCAAGCTCACATATTAATGCAAGCAAAGAATCAAACGCTTCCATAAGAAAAGCTCCAGAGTTCACGCTGTAGGGAATTCAATGCTTCTTTGATTTCCGGAATAACAACTTCCAGACGGGCGTATATTATTCGTTGCTTTTCCTGTACATTTGCGATAACATTCTTCTTTAGTTCCGTTATATCTGATTTCGCTCTGGTAATTTCTTCCCATTTAGTTTCTAAGTTGAGCATCAGTTTTTTCAACTGTGTTTCAGCAGATTGCTTCTCAATTTCCATGGCTCTCACTTTTGATATGAGTTCTTTCGACGCCTTTGCAAAATCCTCAATCAGCATATTGAGCTGATCGATAGCCAGAACTAACCGTGATTCCTCGGGAAGGTAGTCGGCTTCAAGATCCTCCAAACTGCGTTTATGACAGCCTATTTCTTGTTCGATATCCTTTATATCATTGTTCAATTGTTCGACAGATTTTTGCAAGCCTCTGAATCTCCCACCAATTCGCCATTCGTTTGCTTGTGCCACACTGTGTTTATCAATTCTGAGCTTCAAAGAGTCTATTTGTCGCTTGAGGTCCGACACTTTCTTCCCTTCTTCCTTCTTGGACTTTCTGGAGTTTATTTTCAATTCATTGAATTGAGAAATCGTTTGAAGCAAGCAGGCCCGAAGAAACAGCTTCGTTGAAGTGAGTTCTTTGGGATTCTGTAACCCACACGTGCTTACAACGAAATGACTGATCAAATGTTGGTCTTTCAAAAATTCAATCCTCGAGTGATTTAGCGTTGATAAACCATATACAGTAATGAACAACAGGTGATCATTCTGCTTCAAAAGTTTGATTTCATGAATATCGACAAAGTTCCAGGAAGTTTCGTTTACACGAACCTCAAGGTTCTTTCTCAAGGATCGAAGACTAGTAGTTGTGATCACATGAAACACAATTTGCGATGGCTCCAATAAGAAAAGAGCTAAATCAGTATCTTCACAAGATGAATGGTTCAGCTCTTCAGGGATAGACGGGCCACAGAAAAGCTGGGGCTTTCTCAAAAAAATTTTGATGGCCGCTATCCATGTCCAAATGGGTTGTATGCAAGTCGTGAAGCATCGATCCATAATAGTAGTCGATGAAATTCCACTGCTGTTTGATCTTTTACGATCAACAATGGTTCTTGTGTGGCTTTTTGGCCCGGCCACTGATATCTTACTGACTGGATACTTCATGCAAAAAGTTCTAAAATTCTCAGCTGCGGTCAATAGTTTGCGTTCACGAAAAGCTCCCAAGAAAGGGCCATTCTCTACCACAGAATCTAAGTTAACAATCATGGGGGCTGTGTGTAGTGAATGTTGGTTTCGAGGCTGCTCCATATTAATAACAAGCTTGCCCTCAGATACACTTTCGCGAGGAAGGCTTGAGATCCCACCTTTTTTCATGCCACCAAGAGGTATGTCTGGCGTAAGACCAGACAAGTGATCTAACGTCTTTGAGTAGTCTCGTAGAATGAATACCTTCTTCAAAAACGGAGATATAGTTAAGGTGATGACGTGAATACAGAGCACCAAATATGCAAAATGGACAACAATTAATGCTTCTTGAAACAACGAGGAAATGTGACGTGAAAATACCTCATTAATGCCTAAATATCCAGTGAAATGGCGCCATGCAATACTGCTCAACCAAGAAGACTTATCCAAGAGCAGATTTGCGGTTCCAAGAAAGATGCCCTCTTTGAGACGTAGGTGGCCCTCTGATGGATCGAGCAAATACGAAGACAGCATAAAATGACCAAGTCGAGCAATAAGCACTGAATGAAATGTAGAAAGCTTTCCCATGCATTCAATGCCGCTTTCTCGAATGTACTTTTCTATCGCCACAAGAAAGAAACCTATCATAATGTTAAAGAAGCTAGAAAATGAGGATGTGGCTTCACTTCTCAGCGCAGAAGCTAATCCATTATTCGTCACCTTGGTTGTAGTTACGCTCCCGGCAGTGTTGAAGTTGCTCGAGATAACAGAAACGTAAGTCGTGGATGCGGAGAATTGAGAACCCACGAGTCTACTCGCAATGATTGACTGCGCCAAAATAATCAAGTATCGAAACCATCCCTTGGGTAAAAAAACATAACACACCAATAAGACGAACGAATTGATCGAGAATAGTATCAAAAATTCCCCTAGAAACTCAGAGCGATAATATGCATAGCGTGACATTAAATGAGGTTTCATGCTGTAGTGCAAACCATCATCAGGTTTCAAAAAGTAGGTAGTCAAAACCCTTCCAAAAAGCGAACGAAAAGAACCCAGAAGGACATAGGACAGTAATATTAAGCAAGTCAAAATTTGAGGAAGCACGGATAGCAAGAAAGTGATAGCAATAATATCGTACTCAGGCTTTGGATCCAAAATCGAGGTTTTGGTTGCATGTCGAAATGGGTGCAGCAGCATCAGGTCCGGATGATGGCTTTGCCGAGATTTTGGCGGGGTATTATACTGAGAGCATTCCTTAGACACAAAAGAGACACCGGTGTCAGCTTTATGGGACTGTGGTAGTGTTGCAAGTATTTCATTATTGTCTAAGAGACTTTCAGCTAGCTTTTGGGGTGTGCTTCCATTGGGCATATCAGGAGAGCAGACAAATGAAATTTACTCTTGCTGTGACTGTCTGTCAAAGTAACGTTTGAGTGATTGCGGATATGGGCTTCAGTAAACCTTTCCTCTGAACCTATACCTTGCGTGACGAGGGGTTTATGATTTTGGATTGTGTGCTAAGGAAATCAAGTTTTGCAACAGTAAACGCTTTTCGTAACATTTTTTCGTTCGCATTACATCGGATCGCACGAATAGGCCGACATCCTGATTCTCAGAATGTTTAACAAACCCTTGTAAGTACATCCGCTGACAGCATCTAATGCTTCTGTCAAAGAGATTAATTTTTTGAATCACCTAGCTTTTTTTGGCAAATTTTTCACACATTGTATAGCTGAAACCACCTTCTCGCGGTACCGTCCGCATGCATTGCCTTATGGAGAGCGCTCCCTGAGAACTAAATTTCTGACAACAGATATCTAGCTGTGTCTTTAGTTCTCTACAGTAATCTTGGTAGCAGGTTCATCAAAAAAGTGAAGTATCACTACGCAATACACTACATCATTAGAAGTCCACAACTGTTGAAAGAAGAAGTCCATTATGTATCCGCGGAATTTTTTTTTTTCTTTAGTCATGTATTGGTACGATATATAAGATGGGATCGCGCTTTGTTTCACATTTATTGTGACCATGCAGGTGTTGCGCCCTGACGGCTTGACATGACGCAGCTGCGGGATCTGTAAATGCATGTGCCGGATTACTACCGTGATGACACCCGCGGATTCAATGATCGTTCGCCGTTGGCACAATTTCTTCATCTGTCAAGAAACCCTCACTTTAGTGCCCATAGCTGCTTTACTGTATAAAAATAATATCGACAAAACAATTTATTATTTCGGTATGAAATACTTGAGGCTCTCTAGACTTGCAACAGTGATTTCGTCCACTTTAGTTGCGGCTGCCAATCTGCAAACTAGTATAGGCACTTCGGAAAGGAAGTCTTCCGAATCGGGTGAAAATGTTACAGTAATCACTTTCGAAAACGTTGGTTTTACCGGTTACTACTACGATGTTGAAACTCTCGAGAATTCTGGTTCAAAAGACTGCTCATGCACCCTTTCAGATACGTTCACCATCTTCGAAGGCCCCAACGCGCCCCTCAACGAGGAGCTCTCAGTCCATTTTCGTGGTCCACTATCGCTAAAGCTTTTTGGTGCATATACTTCGAGTGATTCTTCCAGTGGAATTTGGAAGCGAACCTCCTACTACAACTCGGATAATCAAATATCTAACAATGTCACCTTTCTTACACACGCCGGCGAGGCTTCTTCTTGCCTAGGCTCCGCCCTTAGTTACGCGAGCAGTAACGGTACGGGGTATGCTGAATCGTCCACAATTTTGAAACAAAATAATTTGATAAACTCCAATGAGGAGTTTGTAATTTTTTCTGCCCAGGCTTGCCCAGACTCCGGAAAATCCAACTCGTGTGGAGTTTATAGAAGCGGGGTACCAGCATACCACGGGTTTTCAGGTACAACAAAGATGTTCTTGTTTGAGTTCCAGATGCCTGAAGCAAACTTGACTCTGGAATACTATTTCAATATGCCTGCTATTTGGCTCTTGAACGCTAAAATTCCTAGAACATCCCAATATGGTTCGGATTCCTCGTGTTCCTGTTGGAATTCAGGATGTGGCGAGATTGACATCTTTGAGGTAATGAATTCTTCTACAACAAATCTGCTTTTTTCAACAATTCATGATTATCAAGGATCAGGTGATATCAATAATGGGATGCAAGCGGATGGGTTCTTCAACAGAGACTTGAACTCAACCATGAAGGGAGGCGTTGTGTTTGGGACCGATGGAACAATATCAATATTCATGCTGGAGAGTATAGAAATCTTGGAGTCTTTAGAGGGAAGCTCCGTGTCATCTTGGATATCTCTGAATGAAGAGTTGGTTGACGTGTTGTCAAGTGTCACCATGAACACATCATCAGCACCAACCAAGAAATCCAACGGGGTCAATGGGGTAGATCATGGATGGGCTGCAGGGATATTCTCAATGATGTTTCTGTTTCTCATGTATTTTTAGATAATCTCCAGGGCTGTTGCTCTGAACAATAATGAGATCAACTCCTCATGACACTCGGTTTTCAAAAATGTGTCATGTTGCAAAAGTTTTGAGTATAGTATTGGCTTAGATTCGGACTTCCATCTAATGCCTGTAGTGTCGCTTTTTTCGATCGAGACTCCGTCACAATTGGGGAAATCTGAATAGGCTTCATCGAGCACGTCGAACATCAATTCTTTCACTCGCTTCTCGTATAGCTCACAGATTGCAAGTCCGAAATTCACGGGTAAAGCGATCGAGCTAATTACAGAGGAATTTTTGTGCTTGTACTTCAAAGGAACAGGAAAAAATTGTTTCTGGCTAAGGAAGTGGACGTAGTTTTTATTGCTGATAACATAGCTAGCTGGATTCTGTCCACAAGTGGGCTTCTTGAGCACAGGCAGTAAAGAATAAGACTTTCTCACAGGATCTTTGGTCACTACTACCTGCATCATTATCCCAATAGGAAAGTTCACCCTGGAAACATCTTGGCGAGTGCCCAGTAAAAGCTTAAGAAATGGGTCTTTATCAGTACGTGATGCACAATAATAGTTGTTCAAATACAAGTCAGAAGCGTGCCGTTTTTTGACTCCGCGCAACCATTTGACAGGGTTTTGGAGAAGCGAGTTTTGGAGATAGCTATTGGTCATTTTGATCGATAACGCTAGAAAAAGAATAGTTCCGTTTTCCAACCTCACAAAATCCAAAGCTCAGTGATCTTTGAGCACCTCATGAATATTTGTAAATGCCAAGTGTGGTCCTGAATGACTAAATGTCGCGAATCGTGAGGACCGTTGCCGTACATGTTGCCGTGCTTCACGCGATGGGTTAACATCGCATTGCGAAGCAGATTTCGAGCGCTGTTTCGCGAACAATAATGATGTCTCGAGGAATTGAAAAATGTGTTATTTGCTTTTATGAAATACATTATTTGTGTGTCTTATGATCTAGCTACCAGTATACAAGACACTTATCATCACGGTGTGCTCGGTATGTCTACAAGCTCGCCCTTTTCTCGCCTTTTGCCAAGAGCTACGAAGTACGTCTCTCGCAGACCATTGCGGCACGCTTTAGGCTTGAAAATATAAACATTCTTGAAGCGCGTTTCAAGCATTTTGCGTAAGTCGGGGTCCAAGGAACCTGTAAAGAACTTCATCACCAATGCTCCCTTCTTGTTAAGGAGTCTATCCGCTAACATTAATACCCCTTCACAGATTTCCATGCTCGCATAATGGTCCTGTTCTCCTGAGCCAGTTGCATTGCTCATCATGTCGCTCAAGACGAGGTGCGCTCCTTCTCCTTCAAAGAAATCGATAATACTTTGATGTGTTTTTCGTGAGAAAATATCTCCTCGGATAAAATGAGACCCTGTCGGAGCAGCACAATGTAGCAAGTCTATCCCAAGGATTTTGGGAGTTGAATCAATTTCCTTTGCTTGATTGAGGACAACTTGAGTCCATGCACCCGGAGCAAAGCCCAAGTCGACTATGTTCTTGGAAAATTTGTTGATGACCTTGAACTTATTATTTATTTCAAGAAGCTTGTACGCAGCACGCGACCTGTAACCGTCCGCTAAACTCTTTTTTGAGTAAAAGTCTGAAGTCTGCCTTTCGATCCATCTTTGCGAGGAGCCGCGAGACTTGTATCGATTCCACCCAAACATATAGCTCATTCTGGCTTGTTTAAGTAATAAATTGATGTGTGCTCTATTTGAGCCGACGTAATTTACTAACAGCATCGCCATTATTTTCCGTTAAACAGACTTTATTCCATATGCGAGGTATGTTTTGAATTCTAGATGAAGCCAAGACCCATTTGAAATTTGAAAACTTGATCGAAATTACCGGTAGTGTTCCAAGTAAGCTTACTTAAACCAAGGTACAAATAACAGTTGCCAGTAATCAAGCTGTTTTATGAGAAGTTCGAAGCTGTCTTGGGGTCTTTTTTTTGTGTGCTTTCAATCCACCCCCGTAGGATTTTGATATCCTGCACCACAGCTCGATGCTCATCCTAACTTATTCCGAACTTTTTTTTACGAGATAAGCTGAGACACATCCTTTGTACTAATCATGAATATCTCATTGCTAGAACAACTCAAAAAAAACCCGGCCGATATTTTCGATCTCGTTTCGAAAAATGACACATTGGAAGGGATAAATTCAGTCACAAAGGCCCTTTTGGATCCGATCGCGAAGGACCATTCGGTGCTTGATGAGATATACACTGAGGGCCTTGACTCCACCCAGGTTTGGGGCCAAACTCAGATGATTCTTCTGAACATAGGGGAATCCTATTTATTTGAAGAAATCCCAAAACTCAGGGAAAAGTATCTGACCACCCAGGAAGCGCATAGTATCGAACATAGTAGCGATGAAGACATGAAGGGTGATCCGTCAGATAGCGATGGGGAGAATGTCACCGAAGAAGATGTACAAGACAACGAAAACCGTGCATTAGACTTTGACCAGGAACATACACAATCATCCCGGTATAAAGATTACCACTCGAGTGACGACGGTGCTGATTCGCAAGGGTTGAGTGGCGAAGAGATTCTGGATTCAGAATCAGAAAGTACTAAAGTGCCCTCAGACAGAGAGTCCATAGATCTTGTTAAGGATACTTTTGGACTTAATGATGGCTTTTTTGATATTGATCGTTTCAACAAACAAATTGTCGAGCTTGAAGATATTGATGAACCTGAAGGTGAAATTGATTTTTTCGCAGAACTTGACTCTGATGTTGACGATGAGGGATCAGAGCAGGACATGGACTACTATTCGGAATTTTTTGATGCTCCTGGAAGGGAAACGAAAAAGATTTCCGGGGAGATCAATTTGGTAGATGACGCTGATGACAATGAATCAGGCAGAGAACTTGAAGAAAATGATTATGAACAGGCGGTAGGGACCGCTATGTTGGATCTATTCGCAAGCGGCAATAGAGATAAACCAGAGTCTGGCTTATCATCTTTTGAAAAGCAACAGCAAGAACTTCTGGCTGAGATTTCTGCGCTAGAGGCCGAGCTCATTTCGGAAAAAAAATGGACAATGAAGGGTGAAGTAAAATCTGCAGATAGACCAGCTGACTCTCTATTGAATGATGACGAAGTCCCAAGCTTAGAATTCGATCGTACTTCGAAACCTGTTCCTGTTATAACAGATGAAGTCACGGAGACCATCGAAGATTTGATAAAGAGAAGAATTCGAAATGATGAGTTTGACGACTTGCCAAGAAGACTTATTACTGATGTTGGCAAATTTGTGCAGCGGAAAAAAGCTGAAGTGTCGGATCAAAAGAGCGCCAAATCCTTGGCAGAAATATATGAAGATGAATTTCATGGTGTGGAGCCTAAGGACACTATATCCGATGAAATCACTGCTGCGCATGATGAAATTACGGATTTGTTAACCAAACTTAATTATAAGCTCGATTCATTGTGCCTGGCTCACTATATTCCAAAGCCCAACGAGTTCAAGAGTATCGAAGTCAAAGTCACTGATGCTCCTGCGTCTATATCCATGGAGGATGCCCAGCCTTTGCATGTTTCGGAGGAACTCAAGCTAGCCCCTCAAGAGATCTATAGACTCGGTGATGATAAGAACAAGTCAGATGGTGCTCGGGGCAATGCGATAGTCCAACTAAAGTCTGGCTTGTCCTACTCGAAAGATGAGCTCGATCGTGATGATAAACAAAGATTGAGACGAGCAAAGAAGAGAGCAAAGTCTAAACATTTCAACGAGTTGAAGGATGCAAAAGAACAGAAGCAGAAGCAATCGACAGATGCCAAAATGGACGGAGACAAGAAAAGGCGGAAAGTGGACGATGTTGTGGATACCCTATCTAAGGCCAAAAACTTGACAGTTATCGACAAGAAAGGACAGCTACGGGACGCTAGAGGTAACTTAAAAGAATCGGGCGGCATTCAGTCCTCTAATGATTTCAGATTGTAAGGCTCTCATGTTATTGCTGTGCGGCGACTTTATATTTTTCCTTTCGATGGACGGGCATGTGAGTTCTGATCAGAATCTCAATTCTGTATGTGCCTGTCCCTTACCAAGAAACTGAAACCAGCTTTCATAGTTTCTTAATGAATTCCAAATATAGATTATAGCGTTCAAAACATAGATCTAAGTCGAAAAGCACTGCCTCCTTCGGTAAGACGCTGCTGAAAACATATGTCTAGCATTACAGGTAGATGCTGCTTTGGCTGTTCGGTGAGTTGAAACAATGAAGCCTATTGCACATGTTCTTTTGAGTCAAATGGTTCAGCTCGATCATAACCCTTACTAAAAGTACTACTTGCAGGGTTTCTTCGCATTTCGACGCCAAGAGCAGTTTCCATGTTGTTCTGTTGTTTCAACTTCTCCAAGTTCCTTGCATCTTTTATGGCTTGTTTCCTATCAAATCTTGCATTTGCCCAAAGTCTCAATCTTTCCCCGTAAAAGAGGCAAAACAACGGGAAGGGAATACCCAATGCGGCAGCTATGAGGGCACACATTGTATTTCCCCATCCGTAGTGTAACTTGTTATACATCGCGGGTGCAAACAAGGGGAAGGAAAACCCGAAAAATGATCGAAAGACTGCAGCTGCAGCAACAGAAGAAGCAGCAAATCTATTGTTCATGTCAATCAAATAATTCTGAACGCATTGAAATACTGCCACAAGCGTGAACCCGAAGACGCCCATGCCAATACTCGGAACAATCCAGTGCAACTGCTTTTCAACGGACCAACCATAGATAATAAGACCAACGGGAATACCGAAGCCACCACAAACGAGGCAAGGTAGCCTGTACTCCGGCTTCGCGACCCCTTTATTTTTTTTAGTGAGTCTGTGATAAACAAAATCGATGGCATAACGGAAAAAAAGGGTTCCTAGTATAAAACCAATTCCCAAGGGAAGGTACATCAAGCCAGCAATATTTGTCGCCATGCCATAATCACCTTTGAAAACAGTTGGAAAAGTCACAATCATCAAATACATGAACCCGTACACAAAAGCCATATAACACCCGAGCCCAAATACCATCGGATGGCCAAAGATTAGCGAGATTGGCCTGGACACCGTCGTTACCAATTTACTCGTTCCGCTTTCTCCGTCAGCTATCTCGTAAATTGTGTGCAAATGGTCATTACCAGTTTGCTCTCGTAAACGCTTCGCTTTGTTTCTTAAAATTTTGGGACCGTATGTTTCTTTGAAGAACAATGTACCTATTGCAGCGACTGCAAAATTGAAAATGGCTAGTACGTAGAAGCACCAATGCCAGTTCATACCAGTAACAATAAAACTGGATATGATAGGTGCGATTACAGGTCCAAGAGTAGGGCCTAACGAGTATGCAGCCATTGCAGCTTGCCTTTCGGAATCTGGCCAGAGGTCTGCCAAAGTACCTGCGCCGACATTAAGAGGCGCACATCCTCCGAGACCGCCTAAGAACCGAAGAACGCATAACTGAACGGGTGTTTTGACGAAACCGCAGGCAAGATTAAAAACGGCTACTATCCATATTGAGAAGTTGAGCACCGGTAATCTTCCTACACGGTCAGACTCCGACATTGGAGCAATGATTAACGGACCAATAGCCCAAGCCAAAATCATAATAGACACGCACAAAGACTTTATCACATCCTTCTTGATACTCAACGAATCTGCAATTTCTGACATTGCGGGAGAGAGCATCGAAGATGACATAGGGGAGAGAAGCGAATAAATCGATACAATTAAAGTTTGGAAAAGCTTGTTGCCTTTTCTCCAGTTTCTCGGGTTTTCTGGATCATCCGGCCCATCCCACGAGACTAATTCAGGATCTATCAGTGTAAACTCGCCTCCATAATCTTTTGTCGGCACGGAAGTATCTGGTAACTTTGCGTAAAGCCCATAAATATCACCCATTCCACTTTCTTCCAAACTTCTTGGCCCCGTATCAGCGTGACGAGGCGTGAAGTTTCGGCACACGCGTTCTTGAAGTGAATCTAGAATAGTATTTCGAGTAGCAGATCTTTGCAATGCTATTTCTTCTTCATCAAGATCACCATAAATTTCCTTCACGCTGAAGCCCTCCAGACCCTGTGTGTTTGTCCTACTAGCTGGGGCTGTTCGAAATGAGCCACCTGATCGTGTACGGCGAATTGAGCCGAGGACGTAATGTCCATCGAGTCTTTTTGTTGAATTTGCATCTCCCAGTATGAGCTTAGGCGGCTCGCATGTTACCTCAAGGGAGTCCAAAGACGATGATGAATTTAGAGACATGTTTTCAATTCACAATCAGCGAGATACAATCGAAATGAAATGGGAGCCAGAAGAATTTGTATCACGGTAAAAGCGCTCATAGAACTCCGTTAAGTGTTCATTACTTGGAAAAGCTATAAATAAAACCCCAATACTGACGCAAATACATATTCAGTGTACTCAAGCAGTAATGAGTAACCGGGCTGTACTAAATTTTAGCGAGGCCTCTTCACGCAGGCATAAAGCCGAGCATCAACCCTTGTTCCCCCCACGCACGGCATGAACACTGACGAACCTGACTTTCTCTACCTGATTATATGTCTTCGATGCAAGAACATCTTTGGTACTCTTGAGAACAACTTATTGACTGAAAAATATTGTGGATCGATCGCCTTAGCTTCGATCTTCGGCCCAAGTCGTTTATGTTTGCTTAGGCTCAACCAACGTGCAAGCAAACTTTTCGGATTTGTGTGGAGGATTGAACTTCGTAAAGTGAATTTCTCAAGAGAAGTTGTCCAATTTACATACAGTTATTCCTCTATCGAGTATATAAAAGATACTGTTTGCGTAAAACACTGAAAAGAAAGCATCACTATCGCTATCGAGTATTTTAACGAGTGTATTCAATAAGTAAACCAGACATACCTTTTTTTTTTTTTACGTTTTCCTTACGATTTAGACACCTAATTGATCTCGTGATGTCGCCAGTACCTTTCCATAACTAAATCCGACCGATGTAACTCTTTTTTGAGGCCGAACTCAAGCTTTTCGTGAAAGCGAATACACACCATAAATTTGTATTCACCAATGCAGCTGCAGACTTGGTTAGAGCTTGCATGAAAATCCCTTCTGCTTTATTAAATTTCTAGGAGCCTAATCTGCTAAGTAACTAGCAGGCCACTACCACTCCACCCGTCTTGGTTAGCTGCAACGCCGGTACGACGTTAGGGGAATCCTCCGTAAGCCAAATTCGTCACCTTTCCTCCCAGAAATGTCGGTGATCTTATTGAGGAGGAGAAGAGTATAAACATTGAAATTATCTTGGACCGAAATCAAAGTAACGTTTATGAAAACTGCTTCGCTCCGCAAAAGCCTTCAAAGAATCAGTTCATGCTCAATCCGAAATCCGTCACATTGATTCAATGATATCCGGACTCATATGATAGATACTCGATAACTTGTAAGATCATTTCGAATTATCGGATTAAATAAATTATGTCGAAAGTTTATCAATGGTCCATTCGTGAAATCATATAATCTAAAAGTTATATCTATAAGAACACTGCCATGATTGAAGTATCGCGACCGCGACCCATCACTTGCTCATTCTTCCCAGAGTTGCCGTGATCCGTTTTCTTCGTGTTGTGCAGTGCGGTTTCCTGCAATACAAAAAAGAAGTATGAAGGTATTTACGTTCACTTTTAGGATTTGGAGAAACTTTGACAAGCACTGGTTGATCATTGAGTTTCCTTTTTGCCTCTATAAGCACGAATTAACCGGAAAAGGGTGATGCTTACGAAAAAATGATGATCTCTCGCTCATGCCAAAAAAAAAAAAAAAAAAAAGAAAAAAAAAATCTCTGAGACTAAGCCACGATTAGCTTTCGAAAACGCGTAAGTGGCTTGTTAAGGGCGCCGCCCATCGCATGTCAAAGTATGACCTCCTTCTCCTAAGAGGAACACGATCACTTGAAGCTTTTATTGAGATCTAAACAAGTTGCAACAAATCTGGCATTTGGGTAGAAATTTCGTTATATACTGTGTTTTAAGAATTGTGCCCTTTTCTTAGTTTTGCAATCCCGCTAGATCATAAGAGATTTCTAATCAAATAAAAAATTGCTCTAAGAATTCTTGGAGACACTCTGCATCTAATATTTTGAATGTAATCAAGATGCGAGGAGACGTGCCTTGCCCCATCGTTGCGTGGCGTCGTATAGGTTTCGTACAGCCTGTACGATGCACCAAAACAGCGACGTTCGCGAAATATTTATGACGGTCCTTCTACGGTTACATTTCTTCGGCTTCGATTATTCATCCGTCAATTAAAAATGGTTAGGTATGTCGTTGTGATTTTCGTTTGGAACTACTCACTTATTCCTAGTTTTGGATAGAAGGAAAAATCAGCGGTTATTGAGCGTGAGGGTGATATTTCCTCTCTTGAGGAAATCTGAAAGTCTTTCTCATTGTTGAACTCAATCTTACTAACATTACCAGCGCCGTATATCACGATTACACTGGCTTTACCAACGTGACAACTTTTGCTGATGCCTACCGCAATTTCAATCAGGTTGCTGGCTTGAATCCACTCGAAAAGCTATGGGGGGCATATTACTACTACATGGACAACGATATTTTTGCCACCGGGCTATTTTTTTTCTTGATGCATGAGATAATGTACTTTGGTAGATGCTTACCATGGGCCATCATAGACAGAATACCATATTTCAAGAAGTACAAAATCCAAGATAGCAAGATGCCTAGCAATAAAGAGCAATGGGAATGTCTCAAATCTGTTTTAGTCTCGCATTTTATGGTTGAGGCGTTTCCGATATGGTTTTTTCATCCTTTGAGCGCAAAAATAGGAATGGCTTTCGACCTCCCATTTCCTTCTTTGCCGAAAATTGCTTTTCAATTGGCCATTTTCTTTGTAATGGAGGATGCCTGGCATTATTGGTTGCATAGAGGATTACACTATGGTGTGTTCTATAAGTTCATTCACAAACAGCACCATCGTTATGCAGCACCCTTCGGATTGGCCGCGGAATATGCTCACCCTGTTGAGGTGGCACTTTTGGGAATCGGAACGGTGGGCCTTCCAATGGTGTGGTGCTTTTTCACTAGTGACTTGCATTTGTTCACGATAACGTTGTGGATTTGCTTAAGATTGTTTCAAGCAGTGGATGCTCACTCAGGATATGAATTTCCCTGGTCTTTGCATCATTTTCTCCCATTCTGGGCTGGTGCTGACCACCATGACGAGCATCATCACTACTTCATTGGGTCATACGCTTCCAGCTTCAGATGGTGGGATTTCTTTTTGAACACAGAAGCAGGGCCTAAGGGAAAGCAACAGAGGGAATTAAAAATGAAGGCAAGAGCGGAAAAAAAGGTTCAATGATCAGTGAGCCATTATCGTATGATTGGAGTCCGTCAGTAAGATGAATGCAAGCGCTGTAATCCTGCCTGTTTCTATTTAGCGATTTTCATCGTAATGGACAACTCAGAATGAAATAAGATGTAAAATGTCACTCCCAAAAGGATACAAAAGTTTAAGTGTAAATACTGCAATGATCTTCTGGGCCGCTAGTATTTTCCATATGCTCTGCATTGCTAGTGAAGGATTTTGCTCACATCTTGAACGTGTACCATCCTCCGAAGAGCACGTACATCAAATAATGTTTGACATAAGTTTTCAGGGCATGATGCGGATCCCATTATTTGAAAATGATTTCCAAATGCTGTTTCATGAATAGGCTAATCAAGTACTTTGAATCCATTCAAGGTGCATCTTTCTCTTGTGCCGAATGTTCATAAAGTCTAAGCGTGCCTCCAAGGGTTCGCGTTCCAAAACTTCTAGATTATCCCTCGCCACCATTGCTTGCAGAACTTCAATAGATTCCAAATACTCCTCAAGGGGTGAGATTTCCTGTGACGTAACAATAGAAAGGCGCCCAACATTTTGCAAATCCTTTATCGCCCCAAAGAGCATTGCAAAGAGTCCCGTCATGATCTCCAAGATAATATCGCGTGGAACACCCGATGTTGTCTTCATAATCAGGTGATACTCATACGATGAGTAAGCAGCATGCATAAGAAGAACGGATCCTATTATTTTGAGCATAGTGTTAGATCACCAAGGGTGGAATTATGTTGTTCGGATTAGCAACAACGATGACAACTGCGTGGCGGAGGCTTCAACATATCGCATCACGTGAGCAAATCATGTCATGTAAATCCTCTTGGACGGCTATGGTACTTTTTTTTTCAGTAAACACTACTGGAGTCTGAGCACTGTGAGGTTTGAATAGATTTTCAAAATCTATTCAAAGAACTATTGCCACACTCCGAGTTCTATTTTCGCTTCCGTTCTCGATCTTATACAATTGTAAATTGAGGAATAAGACCATGTTAAGTCACTTGCACCCTGCATGAAGCCTGTGTGTCTGTTGAACTGTTCCAGTACATGTCCATCTGCACCAATATGGTCTCTTATGACACTTACAAAAGAGTCAGAGTAATTGAAAATATCAGCTAGAACCTCAATGTATCGCCTGGATCCATATTCAATGCGAGTGTTGTTTACCGATGAGTCATCCAACTTCCATAAGTCTGTGGCAAAGATTGTGTAGAAACCCCTATTTTCAGTCAGGATAATTATGTCAGATTTTTGAATCAGTTTTTTCTGCACTAGTCTGTACAAAATTTCAGAGACTGCAGCAGTGCAGATGAACCATGGATTACCCTCTGAATCACCATAGCCATCATACAAATCTTCAGGATACCGGCCTATACCACATCCTGTAGCTTGTGATCTTCCGTGATATTTATGATTTATTGGATATCTGGATTTCATATCTGTTATCAAGTAGGCGATAGTACTAAGAATGTAGTCATCATCGACATCAAATGGTATGCTTTCAGTATCATCGAATCTTGTGCCATGTGAATGTAACGTAGCAAGCAACGTTGCACAATCTAAGCCCCTTCGCTTTCCGTGGCGAACTAATGAGGGTGTTTCCACCAAGTGAGGAATGTCATCAATTCTAAAACCAGTGCTTGAATCCAAAATAAACTCTTTGAGATCTTCAAAACAGATCATCAACGATTGAATAAACTCTTCTGATTCATTCACTTGTTTTGCAAGATCCTTCCCTACAGAAAGGCTTTTGAGTTGAACCATAGCATTGAAAAAATGAGTGGAATAAACCTCCTCCCATAAGTCAAACAGCTGTAAGTGCCAGTTGCTCATCACAAATTCCAAATCAGGTTTCACAAACTCATAATAAATATCGGAAATGCTCCCGAGCAATACATTTTCAACGGACTCGCCTTTGGCATCGAGAAGCTTAATGTACTCGGTGGTTGTGATCACACGTAAAGCGGGTCCATCACTCTGAGGCCTACCCCAGGTCCCCATAAAAGGGTTCCCGTTCGATAAGCATTTGGGCTCCCCCAAACCTGATCGTGTTTGATCTTCAAATATCCCGGATTCGTTGGGCTGTCGTTGAAGCTCATAGTTAGCTTCAATATACAGCTCTATGGCTGATTTAATATTCCACGTGTAACTAGATTCATTGCTAAGCTCATAGATTAAAGATCGAATAGAGAACGCAGCGTCACGAACCCAATTATAAAAGTAATCTGGATGATTCCGCAGAGGTGATGCCACTACAAGACCAGCTTTCAACTCTGGGGACTGAAAAACTTTCAGAAGACCTCCAATGTTATTTAACATTAAAGTAAATGAGACGTTGCCTTGCCAAGATGCCCAACAATCTAAGGCTGGGGTTTCATTTGAGAATTCCGGTAGTTCACTGGCTTGAGAAAGTTTAGTTTCTGCCAGTGGAAAATTCTCTGTTTGACTTCTGATCAAACTCTTCGAATTTCCCAACCGTATTTGATGTGGGCCAACTTGAATCAAAAGTTTTTTTGTGTGAAGAGGATGTACCAAAATCAAAAGGAAGCATATCCTCATCAAGTTTAATATCCGAATTGATTGTCTGCATCGCATTATGGCAAGACTTCCGAACAAAGTTCAAATTCAGAAAAAATTAAATTTCAAATGAATATATGTTGTCTATACTACAGCCTTGGATAATATCTCACGGAATATGTCTTAGAAAGATTCCATGCTTTTTTCGCTCGCTTGAAGTATGATGAAGACGTGAATATATGCGGTGGTACTCCGTGTTTCTAGACAGGTCGTACTTGTTTGAAGTTGTATTGGTTCTGACTATACATCGGCACTTAATTGCGAAGCATGTGTGCCTAAAGAAAAAGAACAGAAAAAAAAAAGCCACCACTCATAGAATGTGTGACTTGATTTCACTGTACACATTCACGAATTTAATACTGAATCTTTTCAGCATCCATGTTATTGCATGTTTCAAAGCATGTCACATTGGTGAAAGTTTTGGAATCCCGTTCGTAGCAATCCAACGAACGGTCCATTAGTTCCGAAATCTCCTCTGAGGTTAACTTACTTGTTTTGACGTCTAAGTTACCCAATAGCACCTCGTTTTCTCTTGGTATTTTCTTCTGGGTAATTCCCCCTTTCAGAAAATTTAATTGCTTCTCCAACTCATGAAGAGAGTTAAGCGACTCATAGTCCGAAGAAAAAATATTTTCTTCAATTACCTTTTGGGCAATCGCTCCCCAATGAAAGTGGCCCAGCTTTATTACCATCTTTTCAAGAGCCCGTTTTCCAAAACTTTTCATTATTAGTAGTTCCTCGACTGTCTTCCTCACTAAAAGCCGAAATATCTTTACCGGTTTGTTTTGCCCAATTCGATGCACTCTATCAATAGCTTGTAGATCCATCTGGGGATTCCAATCACTGTCAAATAAAATGACTGTATCCGCACTCGTTAGGTTTAACCCCAACCCTCCTGCTCGAGTGGAAAGCAAAAACACGCTCGTCGAACTAATTCCATTGGAGCTGAACCTTTCAACTTCTTTGGCTCTAAGTGCCTGATCCATTCTCCCATCTAGACAACTACAAAGCACGCCTTTTTCCTTGAAGAACAACGCAATAAGGTCTAATACCTTAGTAAACTGTGAGAATACCAAGATCTTGTGCCCTCTAGCTATGAGCTCAGAAACAAGTTGCTCAAGCGTTTGCATCTTTGCCGAATTTCGAGATATCAAAAGGGCTAGTTTTTTGTCACACTTTCTCGATACAATATCTTCGACAGGAAATGGTTCGTAGTAAGTATAATGCGATGCACATATATTTCTACATTGCATCACCGGGTTTTGGAGCAGGAGGTTTTTAACATTTCGCTCAATTTCGTCGAAGATATTCTCGATGATATCAAGTCGCAAAACCTCCAAAGATAATTTCTGTGAAGAAATCTTTCCGGTGACGAGCTTATCCTTCAGCTTCCGAAGCACGGTTTTATGTGAATGTTCCTTACCGTAACCTTGCAGAACTCTTTTTCCCCTTGAAACAGAGTTAGGATCAGTGTTGAAACGATTTTCCAAATACGAATCAACGAACTGTAATGCTTGCTCATCAAAAAACATATCTGGGTGGTTTTCGAGGAGATATTCTTTCAAATAAAGTTGCAAAATTGTTCTTTGGAGTGAGCCAACGTTGGCACTATGATAAAGTAGTGTCTGAATAGGTGTGAGTTCGGTGAATATTAAATATTCCTTTTTAGGCGGTAGATCTTTCATCACGTCGGTCTTCACTCTTCTTAAAAGAAACGGCTTCAATATTGAGTGAAGTTGTTTAACAAACTCCAGCTGAATTTTATCTCTCACTAATCTCTTGTCATTTTCTTCTGGAGTCTGTTCCCCCAAATTTTTCAAATCATTAAAGTCAAACCAGGACTCGAATATTTCTAGGTCATGAAAGATGTCAGGGAGAATAAAGTTCAACAAGGACCAAAGTTCTTTGAGGTTGTTTTGAAGCGGCGTTCCTGTAAGAAGTAACCTATTCCCAGTATGTAGCTTCTTTAAATATTGTATCAACATTGATTGGAAATTTTTAAGACGATGACCCTCATCCACAGTTAAGTATTCCCAAGAGATTTTGGAGAATTTGACGTGATCTTTGATAATCATATCATATGATGTGATAACAACATTTGTTCCAGATGGGTTCAACTTGACATTCGCTCTCTCACTTTTACTTCCCAAGTACTTTGAGATGGTGATTTCTGGTGCAAAATTTCTAAACTCCTCGCACCAATTTGATATAGTCGTTAATGGCGCAACGACCAAAAAGGGCCCTTTAATACCGTGCTCGATCAAGTAGCCATAAAGAGCAATGCATTGAAGCGTTTTTCCCAAGCCCATTTCATCCGCCAATATTCCATTAATCCCATTCTCGTATAGGGATACAAGCCATTCTAGGCCATCAATTTGGTAATTCTTCATCACGCAGCCCGATATAATCGCAGGTTGTTTGGGACTTCGTTCCAACATCTCCGACGTAGAGACTTCATGCATTGAGATCTTCTTAGTATTTGATTTCAATGTCAGCCCCCTCATTTGTTCCACAGACTGGATGGCTGCGTTTACTCTGGAGGACTTCCGCTTTGGTTTTGTGATTGAAAATTCCTCATCTTTAGATACATATGCTTTGGATTTGTGGTGCATTTTACCTCTCTGAGGCAAGTTAGTATATCTTCCATTTTTATTTTGATCACCAGCCTTCATTTGGTCGCAGTTTCTCTTCTCTTGAGTTTTGTCTATCATATTTTCCTGGATTATCTTTGAGTAAATCTGAGACTGTTGTACAAGCTGGTTTACTCGTTGAAACTTTGCATCTGGCGATAATGCCTCAAATGCTAGAAGTGACTCTGAAGCTTTTATCTCATCTGCTGCATTGGTAAGAGCTCCCTCAATCTTCTCGTCGTCCTCATCTTCTCCATCACATAAATTTGCTTGATTACTCATCTGCTGAGCTTTTGTGGCACACTATCTGAAACAATAGTCCTCCGTAATTGATAGATCTCTTTCCAAATGCTCCAACGCGGCGGAATAGCTAAGAACGCGCCCAATGCGCTGACTGTTATTTTGTACTTCATACAACTCGTTCGTGTGGTTCCGCAGCTAGATGGACCAATAATTTACTAGAGGCCACTTGCTTTGCGTCTACTGCGGCATTTTCCTTTCAAAAACAAAGAATCAAAAATTACCTGTTAATGAATACATGACTTGCACAGCATCTGTCACATATATACCTCCCAAAATAATGGTTCGCATTTTGATTAAATGAATTAATGGGAAAATGGAAAATTTCAGTAAAGGAATGGGTAGGAGACGTCAGTGGAATATAAAAGGCAGGCGCAGTATTTTAATATTTGATGATGGGTCGTGCGTGCAAAGAACAGCGCTTTAAACTACGTGTGTTCGTATAGCTAGACAAGGACTAATTACTTGTTTCGGCTGTTTTGCAATTTATAATTTCTCAATTGAAGAATCTGGCATATGTGGCCTTTTCAGCGCTTCGCTTCTTTTTTAACAACTCTTCGGCTCGAGCAAGCTCTTTCTCGATGGCAGGGTCTTTCGCTATTGCTAAGGCCTTTTCCAATACCACTGTCGCTTCTTCGTACTTCTTACCATGCATCATTGTCTGGGCTAACCTGAAAAGCGTTTTGGCTTTCTCGAGGTCGCTTAGACTCATTTCCAAGAGGAGGTTGCAATATTCAGCACACAGTCTATATTGGCTCACCTTCAAGTATGACAAGGATAGATTGAGATAAATTTTCCTCTTCAAGTCGGTGAATTTCGTAAAGAATTCGGGCTCCTGGTCTTCATCTGGAATATACTCCATGATGTATCGAAGACATTTTTTAAATTTTAAAATAGCGTTCTTTGGGTCCCCACCCTTTAGCAATGTGGTTCCACTTTCTTTGATAGTCGAAGCGGCCTCAAAAACTGAGCCCGAGGAATTCCTTTCCATATTCTCATCGTCTTCAGGATATTCCTCGTATATGTCCCCGGCAATTTGATCGTAACAGGCATTCCAAATAGGAACTGGATCACCTTCGGACCAATCACCAAATTCAACAATAACAGGAAGTTCAGCTTCTATTGGTACGCTTTTTGAAGTTGTGGCAACCCTCTCTACTTCACGGACTACAGACTTTCCGTACTTAACCTGGCCAAATACTGTATGTTTTCCTCTTAAATGTGGTGTAGGGGCGGTGGTGATGAAAAACTGTGTACGATGGGGGCCGCTGTTGGAGTCTACCGTACATAATAGAAAAGGGCGTGACATGTCTTCTAGGGAGTTTTCGATCTCAAGTGTTGGGCCCTCTGCGCAGCGATCTGCACTTTCTTTATTGTCACCATATTGATCCGTTCGGGCATGATCGATATCTCCACCCTGAATCATAAAGTTTTTTATAACACGATGGAAATATGTGCCCTTCAACTTACTCCCTAGTTGGCGAAAGTCTTTGCAAGCCCTGGGAGCCGCCATCTCAAATAGCTCCACGACTATTCTGCCAATCTGCTTATTGGATATCTCAATATCCAAGTATACCGCCGGAAATATCTCATCAAGTCTCATCGAAAGGGTGAATTGACGATATGATCGAGCGACTTCAATAAGTGTATGTGCGATGTATGTATGTGTGTATGCATGCATACGTGGTAGATCCGGACATCAGAAATGAAACTGTTCAATGGGATTCGCGCCAGAAACGAGCTAAGACGAGATTTAGCTCGAGCTAAAGGGCCCTCGTTTGATTGAAAAGAAATTGTCCTCGGCAAGCTTTCAACAATGTTGAACCCGTCAAAACGCGTGGCAACTTTGGTGAGAGGGCTTTCGAGCTCGACTATGAATAAATCGTACCAGCTTCAGCTTGCAAATGCGGTTGAAAACATCAAAGCATTGCTAGAATCCCACGACCGACTGTCTTACATTTTGGCACAATATGTTCCAGCGCCAGCCCGAAATACATTTATGGCTATTCGGGCATTTGCTCTTGAGATAAACAAAATCTCTGGTGGCGGGACAGGCGCGCTGAGACAACTCAAAGAGTCTGTTGGCCTTTCGACCGTAGATATGAAGTTCAAATTTTGGAGTGATCTTATAAGCAAAGCCTTCGCTGAAACTGGCGCCATAAGTGAACCTGTGGCATTCGTTATTCGTGATGGGCTACGAAGTGGACTAAATTTGGAGATTTCCCATTTTCATCAATTTCTTCAAACGAGGCGCCACTTTTTAAACACCAAACAGTTTTCGACTGTATCTGGTATCTGTTCTTATGGTGAAGGCACTTACTCGCAACTAAATTATGCTACTCAGTCAATTTTGTTGTCTCCGCCGATATCTCCATCCGTTATTCATATGCTCGAATTGTCACCGCTGCTCCAAGCCAGAGTCGGAGACATAGCAGCTCATATTGGGCAGGCTACGGCTGTCAGCTCGATGATTTTGGGCCTTAACTTTTACGCGTCCTCGATGAATCAAGTAACTTTGCCTATAGATCTAATGACTAAGCATGGACTTTCCCAGGAGTCTATCTTGCGACTTTCTCAGGGCCATCAGCTAAGCAAAGGAGAAGCTTCAGAAACTAGAGAGAAACTCAAAGATATCATATTCGAAACTGCAGTCACTGCGAATGATCATTTGCTATCGGCGCGAGATCAACTAGAAGCGTTGAAGGATGAAATTGCTGATCTTGTCGGACAGAGATCTGGCGATACTTTGCTCAATTTAAATAGCAAACGGTGGAGAGGAGGATTGCCCGATGCTATATTTGTTCCATTTATGCTGGCTATTCCTACAGTTCTTTACTTACAGAGGCTTGAGAAGTATGACTTTGACATATACAACAAGAAGCTTCTGCACAAAGAATGGAGGTTGGCCTGGACCTCGTTCAAAAACTACTATCAACGAAAATTTTGAATCTTGCCCTAAATAGAAAAAAATTTAAAACTCGTGAAGCATCATTCATTGCTAGCTAACGTACGTGGTCTTGCCTCACAATGAGGTCAGAGTAGGAGGTCCATCTTCCTGTTTCTTCACGCTTCGATTTTTCTTCTTGTTTTTGCCTTGCTCTGGCAAAGGGGTTGTAATGAATTGAATGAGTTCCTCGTCCTTCAAAATTTTGTCTGTTTCATATAACGACCCATTAAAATATGGTGATGTATACTTCACAATACCCTTAGGCGTAATAGCCACAGTTGTGAAATATTGCGCAATAAATTCGGACTTTTTATCCTCCATTATATCGTATGGTAAAACGACTTCATGATTACTGCACTCGATCAATCCAACGCGAACTTTTCTTGGCTCATCAAAAATTTTGACGTTAGCGGGAAACGGCCCGTTTACTTTTTCCTGAAACTGTTTCAATGCTTCTTTAGAAGTCCTCAATCTCAATGCATAATTGTTTCCAGTCAACTTGTGAAGGGTCGTTTTATACTTTGATTTCTTTACCTTCCCCTCAGACGAGGTGGAGACGAGGATATCCAACCCATATACTTCATTTTCTTCAAACCTGCACGTTTCCATTTGATTCTTATGCTCCTTACTAGGATTGATGATAATCTCCTTTGGTCCGTAAAGTAAATTTTTCTCTTGATTATGGGACAACATGGACTGAACTGCAGAGGTTCCGAACGACCTAGTAATAGTGTCGACCATGTTAGTTACATCCCAATTCTTATTTCCGGGCTTCAAAAGACGGATTGCAGCTTCACTGGCATTCCAAGCAGCATGAATCAAGTCGGCTTTTTTACCCGTTATAGGCGATTCTGGCGATTCCCCTACGACTAATGTTTCCCCTACTATGGCTGGGTAACCATCCACTTGTACACCAAGCATTATGTTGACAACATCTCCATTTCTAAGTACAAAGTTCGTTTCGTCTTGAGCATTTTCGGGAGAACAATGAGCTGGAATGTTATTTGGGTTGACGCAGGTTGGAAAGGCGATGCCTTTGGGTGTTTTCTTGCCCACGGTGGTTTTGAGACCTTCATTCATAGACTTATCCCCTAATTCACATAGGTCAAACAAGTACAGTCCATCCTTGGCTGCCTCTCTTACAAGTCTCATAGCCTGGTGTGTAATGTTTGCTGCCAACTTGTATTTGTTCACGACATCAGGATTAGCGATTGCTTTGTCGGTTTTGGTATCTGCTCGCGTTAGACTTCATTGTTCTATATTTCATCCATTTGTCGATTCTGTAGAAGTTGAAGAGATGAATAAAGCAATAGAGATACATACCGTTTTGTGACATTTCGGATACCTTGCTGTGAATGGTTTTTTTTGTTCTTTCTTCTTTTTTTCCACTCGGCAGTCATAATTAATGTAGGGTACTGTGTAGGAATTAATGCGCGGAATTTTGCAGCGTTATCTCTTTGCACGGCCTTGCCGGTGGGAAAAGTTCTCTCCGCCACGAAACATTTAGCCAAAATTCTAGTCGATTTTGATACTTCCTCAGTCGATTCTGCTTAAATTGTAAAATTGCTCCCGGATTAGTGTATTCTCTTTTTGATGATCTCAAGCCAATCATTAATGATAAGGGTGCGAACAACTCGCTGACGATTCACATCCGAAATTTTGTCAAAAGTTTATTGATGATGATTGCGTACAGCAAGTATTTGGAAGGTCCCAAAATATTGGGAGGTGAAACATTCACAGTTTTTCGCAAGATTTGATTTGACCAATTCTGCTTTGTTAATTACTCGGCTCGAGTCTGTGTCGCTATCGAAGCTCGCACATGGAAACGGCTTCAGAATCTCAAATTATTATTTCCATTTGATCTTGATGGCTAAAAATACTCACAGAATTAAGAAACTTGAAAAGTTCATGTTAGCCTTCTCTCTTATATGCTGATTTATCTCGATAAGCTATACTTGAAGGATGTAAAGCCAATTTCCACCACTATATATAACTTACATAGATCAGCCCAATGTTGATTACTTATGGGGATGCTCTCTAAAGGAACTTAACTAAGACGAAGAATTCATCACGGCTGGCCAAACTCCTTGCATTACTAAAGCCAATGGCTTCTTGTTCGAAGTAAAGCGAAAAGTGAACAAGGAAATGTGAAATGAAAAAGTAAAGAGGGAGTTTTTCGTTTCCTACCAAATAACGCTATTATAGGTACATTCTAGCTGCGCAAAGAAAGTTGAGAATGTGAGGAAAAGGGAGTGTTGCCAGGAAAAATAGATTGGGTAAGAAGGAGACCATAGGCTATAAAAGGAAGTTTTATTTGATTCAGTGGTCTTCTGGATTGTAGGTTATTTGAGTGATTTAGTTTCGTGGTCGCACGAATTCAGCGCGGCTACCCTCAATACGCGTTGTGTCTTCAAAAAAAACCCGGATGGATGATACGATTTGGTAACAAGTTTGCTTTCCCTAGACAAAAGGAATTCTGATCAATTTCCTCATGTCTCAAGAAAAGAAACGAAATTTTGGCTCCAGAATCTCCTCGATTTTTTCATCCAATGACCATCACCACCACCTTAGTGCAAGTGGGTCAAACCAGACACGCAAGTCCGCATTGATAAGCAAAGTTTCCGTTCCGGGAACACAGTCCAAGGACTTCTTGCCATCGCCCAATCTGTCTGAAAAAATCTCCGTTAGATCGGTAGACCTGTTCGTTTCAACACTGTCGAACCGACCAAAGCAAACAAATGTCGTCAACGCAGAGGGTGACGCAAGACTTAAAGTACCCGGACTGAAAGCACGTGTCGACACCCCAACGCATAATGGACAATTTCATTCACTGGTTTCGAAGTCGCCAGGAAATTCTCTTCTTGAGAACTCCTCGGAGGGTCTTTCTCGAAAAAAGCTAACAAGAAAACCACCGGCTCAGGATTTGAGCTCAGAATCACAGCTCTTATTCGATCGAAACTTACCAAATCCCAACACCAAAGTTTTTGCGGGTGTCATAGGTAGTATCGATAAAGAGCTCGACGATCTTTCATCTGAGCATACGAGCCATTTCGTTTCAGAGTCCTCACCGTGCCCTCCATCAGCATGTGATAATCGGATTGCAAGACATGAAAACATACCCACGTACCCCACGGATGAAAGTTTTGCTAATTCAGCTTTAGAACTGAGGGAGATAAAGAACCTTAATAAAGGAAATTCTTATTCTTCAAATCTTGATATCTCCCCCCCTGACCTTCAAAAACGTCTGGACGAAAATGATGCGCAATACTCTGGAAGAGCAATCAATCATACTGAGAATGGGAGGTTCACCTCTGGTCTACATTATGAGAGTTTCGTTCAAACAAATTCCAAACAAGAGGGACTTTCTGAGAGTTTCTCGGCGGAAAATCTAGACTTTTCTCTGTGTTCCCCCGCTCAGTCATCCATAAAGGAAACTCTCTTAAATTCTTCAAGCTTAACTACGAGAGAATCTTTGGCATCTATTTCTAACCACTATGTCTCCTCTACTGAACAGGGCTCAAATTTTGAAAGTGAAGAGAGTGCAGCGTCTAATACTCAAGTTGCGCAAAATGACAGGATACCGTCTACCAATGAAAAAACTTTAGGTAACTCAGCCAATCAGAACGATTATTCAGAATATGTTTCTGATAACAGTGGCTGTAAGCGGGATTGCGAAGATAGTAATGTGCCGAATACGGGTATACCCTGCCCTACAAGCGACTCTGCAAAGAATATGTGTGATCGTGATACGTTAGAACCTGACTTTTCAAGTGTGATTGATCCAGAATTCATAAACAGCTGGGATCTTATCAATAGTCAGGAACATACCAAGGTCCCCTTTGATGCAAACAATCAGGCAACGAAAATCAACTTGAACTTACAATCCAAAGTTGACGACATAGTTGGTTCCACACAGGAAGCTAAACATATCGGTACTCACACCAGAATGCTGTCCATGAGCTCCATCTACAGCTCGGGTTCTAATAAGCATATCAATTTGGCAACCTTAAAAAGGGCTCTTAGCTTTCGCCCTGGTGAAGGAGAGAGCTCGTCCTACGTGGAAACAATAAGGAAAAGTGCAGGCACTTCGTTTAACGAGGCAGGGCCCGGAAAGTGGAAGCTCCCGATAGGCATCATGCCGATTGATAAAAGAGATATTCTACAACAGAGCAGCCAAAAATTCCCCAGGGGTGTCAGCAGCTTGGGTTACAGAGCAAAGAAGTCTAGTGGGGTTGAACTCAAGCACGGTCATCTACAACCAAGGCTACTTGCGGCTGAGGTCGATGAAGGAGATAGCACCAATAAGTTTGGAGTCCTTGGAAGATCGAACACGATGCAAAATAAATCACTCACTCCAGTGACATCCAAGTCCTCTGTGCCATCCGTGCCCCTCACTTCGCTTGAGAGAACCAACACCCTCGCTTCTGTCTCCTCAGCTGGTGACTTACGAAGTTCATTGACTTCGCGTCGTGGCAGCTCTTCTTCTTTGGGTGAGTCTTTGGGTAGTGTCAACGATGAAGGAAACGTGAATATTTACTACCAGCATCGGGGGTTCAGGCAAGACGATGAATTCCCACTGTATGACGGCGAACTTCCCAAACGAGATATAGGCGGCTCCATTGACGAGAGCGATGATAGTGAAGAAGACAAACCGCGCCTTTTTCTTGCAAATCCTGACACTTTATAAAACAAAAGAAAACGAAAAAAAGAAATTAGGAATTGAAAATTCTTCTGAAATCACGCTTCAATAACATGTAGTTGCATCAGGATTTTGCGGATTAGACACTGCAAGCGTGCGAGCAGCGAGAACTTGGAAACCCAGCCATAAAGAATAAAAGCAATCAAGCTTTCCTACAACAACTTGCTTTCCTGAATTTTAAGCTTGGGTCATTTCAGGGAGCGAAGCCGAAAAACCTGGATATGGAAGCTTGGAGACAAAAACAAATATCTTGCCCCGTTTTTATTTGCCGTCATCCAGGAAGCTTCCTGATCCTGATCCTGAGCAAGTTTCTTCAACGCGACGCACGTCACGTGAACAACCGCCCTCCACGGTGTCCACCTCAACAAAAAATACAGCGCCCACCATTTGGATAACCAACTTGTAAGTACTTTGCTGTATAAAATGCCTGGTACAGGATATACTTTGATATACGAGCAAAACTCGACCGCAAAAAAGTCCTCAAATGAGTTGAAGTCTCTTTTGGAGAAATCCAAGGATGAGATTAAGATATCGACCATGAAACAAATTATTGTCACCGTGCTCAATGGTGATCCAATGCCAGAGTTATTGATGCACATCATCCGTTTTGTTATGCCTTCCAAAAACAAAGAGTTGAAGAAGTTGTTGTATTTTTACTGGGAGGTATGCCCAAAGCATGATGAAGATGGTAAAATGAAGCACGAAATGATCCTTGTTTGTAATGCAATTCAACACGATTTGCAACACCCAAATGAGTATATCAGAGGGAACACTTTGAGATTCTTGTGCAAATTGAAGGAACCCGAGCTCTTGGAAACTTTGGTTCCCAACGTGCGCCAATGTTTGCTTCATCGCCACGCCTACGTGAGAAAAAATGCTGTGTTTGCCCTATACTCTATTTTCAAGGTCTCAGAACATTTGATTCCAGATGCGCCTTCTTTAGTTACTGGCTTCTTGAATGAAGAATTTGATTCAGTATGTAAAAGAAACGCCTTTGTTTGTTTGGGAGAATTGGACCGAGAGATGGCTTTGCAGTACATGCAAGAGAACATGCCAAGTGTCGAGACCTTGGACCCTCTTTTGCAGTTGGCATTCGTCGAGTTTATAAGGAAAGATGCAAAATCTTGTTCGAGCTTGAAAAATCAGTACGCAAGTTTCATTAATGCTATCCTCGAGACTTCTTCCGATGTTGTTGTTTACGAGGCGGCCATGACATTGACGGTTTTAACCACATCATCTCAATCAGTTGTCTTGGCAGGCTCAAAGTTTGTTGAATTAGCGACAAAAGAATCTGACAACAACGTAAAGATAATTACGTTGGAGCGCATTAATGAATTGAATAAAAAGTATCCGGGTCTCTTGCAATGTTTGTCCTTGGACATTTTGGGTATTTTATCAACTCAAGATATTGATGTGCGGCGCAAAGCTCTTGAAGTCACTCTCCTGTTGATCAGCAGTAGAAATGTTGAGGATGTTGTCAAGTTGTTGAAGAATGAATTACAAAGATCATCATCTTCAAATGACGACAAAAGTTCAGAGTATAGGCAATTGTTGGTGAATTCTATTCACCAGCTTGCGATCAAGTTTGGAGAAGTCGCTATAAATGTGATTGACTTGTTGTTGGAATCAATAGGTGAGTTTTCCACAAGTGCTGCGTCTGATGTGATTGTGTTCATCAAAGAAGTTGTTGAGAAATTTCCTGAGTCTAGAACCTCTATTATCAAGAAGTTGGTTTCCAACTTGTATGGTGTCAAATCCGGTAAAGTCTATCGTGGAGCGCTCTGGATTTTGGGAGAGTTTTCTGAGGATGAGTCAGCGGTAAAGGAAGCTTGGAAATTTTTGAGATCTACCATTGGAGAAGTTCCTCTTTTGGCCAGTGAAAAAATGCACATCGAAGAGGGTGATTCTAGTGAAATCAAGCAATCAAACTCCGCGTCCAAAAAAGGTCCCACGGTTTTGCCCGACGGGACTTATGCCACAGAAACTGCTCTTACTGCGAAAGCTAAACCTTCGGAGGATGAGGCTCAATTTCAGGTCAGGAAGCTCATTTTGGCTGGAGACTTCTACTTAGCGTCGGTTGTTTCAACTACTTTGGTCAAGCTTGTTCTCAGGTTGGAAGGACTCCAGACAACTCAGAAACATGTAAATGCTTTGCGAGCAGAAGCTTTGTTGATAATGGTCTCGTTCTTGAGAATTGGTGAGACCTCCTTTGTTGGCAAGAAAATGGATGAAGATTCGGCTGACAGAATTCTCAGTTGTATCAAATACTTGACGGAGGCAAAGGATAGTAGTGTCGTTACTGAAGGATTCTTGCACGATACCAAAGAAGCATTTAAAGAACAAGTCAAGAGTGAGCTAGCGAGCAATTATACGAAAGAATTAAAGGATTCTCAGAGCAACGCAGCTAAAATTGATGATGCCATCGCTTTTAGACATTTTGAAAAATACGATGGAACGAATAACGCAGTTGATGAAGATGCTATTATCTCTGGATCAAGTGGGCAGAGTGAGGACAGTCTGTCGAAACTCAATAAGATTTTGCAGTTAACCGGCTTCTCTGATCCTATCTACGCAGAAGCTTTTGTGAAAGTGCACCAATTTGATGTCACGTTGGACGTTTTGTTGGTCAACCAGACTACCTCAACAATGCGGAATTTGTCTGTGGAGTTTGCAACTTTGGGTGATTTGAAGGTAGTGGATAAGCCCTCTGCGGCGAACATCGGTCCTCATGGCTTTCACAAGGTATCCGTTACCGTTAAGGTGACATCTGCCGACACCGGTGTGATTTTTGGTAATATTGTTTACGATGGAAGGCATTCCGATGAGTCGTCAATTGTCATACTAAACGATGTCCATGTTGACGTGATGGACTACATCAAACCGGCTACATGCTCTGAAGGTGTCTTCCGCGAAATGTGGAACGAATGCGAATGGGAGAATAAGGTCTACATCAAATCACAGATGGGCTCTCTCAAAGAATATTTGCTCAAGATTTTGAAGGGCACAAATATGACATGTTTGACACCTGGCGCAATTGCGGGAGAGGAATGTCACTTTTTAGCAGCGAACCTTTACACTCGCTCATCATTTGGAGAAGATGCATTGGCCAACTTGTGCATCGAAAAACTGGCGAATGGCACTATCATTGGGCATATGAGAATAAGAGCTGCAAGCCACGGTTTGGCTTTGTCAATTGGGGATTGTGTGGCATCCATGACTCGCAAATACAATGCCGAAGAGTTAAACAGGGTGTGATCTGATAAGTTAACCTCATGCGAAGGACGTGTTGGGCCTAAACCAGCGCATTAGGGTTATGTTGAATTGCGACTGTTTTATGTATCTCTTAAAAAGTGAATTGACTGTATTTGTACAAAAATTTTGAAGCCTCGGAGTTTAATTTCGAAATTTCACGCTCAAAGTCTGCTCTGGGTGAGGCCAGTGACTCAATTCCGTGTGTTTTGATGATGGGAAGCATCTCGATATTGTCATCAGATGCATACTTTTCATAATCAACACCCCTGAAGATAAGCAGCAACCCCTTGAAAATGGAAGAAAAGCCGCCTATTAATTGCACTAATTTCAAATCCGTATTGTTCTCATAATGACTCACCTCAAGGACACACTCGGGAATCTTTCTCAACGCAGCCACGGAAGTCATATGGATTTTCTCGAGCAAGAATTTGAGCACATAATTCAGCGACTTGAGCGTAAAAGCCCTTGACCCATTGCTCTTGAATTTTGAGCTCGTCAAGTAAGATATGTACATAGCACATCGCATAACAGAGTCTAAGCTGCCATGTAGTGATAATATTCTATCAACACTGGATGGAGAAGCCTCAGATATGCTAACAATGCTCAAGTCAAATTCTGTTTTTAAAAGATGTTGCTCGGGCTCAAATAGAGAAACTTCTGAGTCACTCAATATAACTTTGATGCAAGCGCTAACACACCCATTCTCTTGTGTATGGAGTCTTCCAAGATACAGCTTGACTTTTTCGCTATCGGCGACGTTATTCGCCTTGACTTTGAACGATGAAGTTTCATCCACTAGTTTATCTGGCTCTTGGAGCATGACAAAGATCTTCTCTTGCTTCCGCTTACGAGTTCCTAAGTCATCCATACATTTACCTTTCATCATGGATATGTGTCTCGTTTCAAGGGAATTCGTGCCTTAAAACTCTTTAAGCGTGCTTACAACATGTAGGAAGCCATGGCTTCGCGCGGTTTATAGAGACAATTATCTGAACGACCTCAAGGAAAGTTATTGCATTGACGTATGTTCATTGGCGATATTTTCCATTAAAGATTTTTGCAGGGAAGCTGGGAAGTTTTCCAATCTCCTTAATCGAATGTATCAATCAATAAAAGTATAGAAATGCAGCACGAATGCTACCCCTCCCTCTTTTGAGTTACTTACAATGCCCAAAATTGAGCTTATATTCTTAGTGCGAATGCCCAAGAGAAAGAAACGGCTTTAGATGGCGCGGATTTTAGTAGCATCAAATCGAAGAAGTGTTATATGAAGATACTCAATCAGTGGTATCAGAAAGGCGGGCTTTCTCTCTCTGATCACCACTTCTTTCAGACTTCAACAAAATGAGGGTGCAGTACAGAGACCAACCCGTACATCCAAGATACGCATCTCAATCGTGAAAAATCATCATGAGCTGCATTCTTGGTGCTATACAACTACCAGAAAATGGCTAAGAAAGGAAGCGTCGAGGAAATCTCCGAGGATAATTACGAGAAAAGAATGTCAGCTGTTTTGCCTTTTGCTAAGCCACTCGCAACCAAGAAATTAAATAAAAAGATTCTCAAAACTGTGAAGAAAGCATCCAAGGCTAAACATGTGAAGAGGGGTGTGAAAGAAGTCGTGAAGGCCTTGAGGAAAGGAGAGAAAGGGCTTGTTGTAATTGCTGGAGATATATCACCTGCAGACGTTATCTCCCATATTCCTGTTCTATGCGAGGACTCGTCTCAACCTTTCGTCTTTATCCCGTCGAAGGAAGACTTAGGCTCGGCAGGTGCTACAAAAAGACCTACCTCGTGTATCTTGATTGTTCCAGGAGGGGGTAAATCAAAGAAAAATTCAGAAAAGGTGGATGATTACAGAGAACTGTATGATGAGATTGTAACTGAAGTGAAACGAATGAACTAAGGAACACTTGTGATCCTGTAATACTACTTGCTAAGCACACAAACTGGGTGCTCTTTTGAGCTAAGATCAAGTAGATCATATTGGTGCTCCACTAGCTCGTCTTACTTTCACTTTATAGCATAAATGCATTTATGATCTCAAAGAAAGAGCCATGTCACTCACGTACAGGATTGTCATGGTCCGTGTTCGAACTACAAACCACCGAACGCTCGGATTTCGGCATCCTATTCCGCACTTATGGGAGCTTCGTGCATTGCATGTACAGTTTGTGTCGTAGTAGCAGACTGTAAGCATTAGAATAACTCTTACTCACAAGTAAGCCGTGTATGGTCGTTCATAGTTCACTTTAAGGTTTATCTCTGTGAGATCACATAATTACGATCTCCAAACCTTATTGTTGTATTAGTTGTTGCTCGTGTAAAATAATTTATGATAGAATTCCATAGTGCGAGAAGTCCCTGTAGTAAATAAAAGACTCACCAAGTATGAGAGTTTGTACGCCACAATTCCACCCTTTTGATAGAAGGACTTCCAATCGCGAAGCTTGGGTCCCCTTTGGTAATCATTTGTGCCCGGACAAAAACATATCGTTAATATATCTCAGTGATCAATGGTCTTGCAAATTATCAATTGATCTGAATTTGAAAAAAATTCTTGCATTCTGGGGCATGAGTCAATCTGGACCTCTCATCATATTTGTGCTAAAGCCAACTGCGTGCACATCGTGATGATGTGTTCCAGGTCCATGGAGATATCCACACAGACAGCTGTACGTATCTTCACGTCTTCTTGGTCCGCTTTGATGTTGATCATTCCTGAGTTCCTTTTCTTCGCGTTGAGAAGGTGAAATTGTGCCATTTGTTCTAATTTCTGCGCCCAGGTGAGTTATAGCTTTTACATCAAGGTTGAGATCGATTTTCCTTCGTTTCGCTTCTGGAAGGGACACTTCGGGCATTCTGTCTCAATTTTGTTTCTTGAGGACGCGGAGAAATTAAGCGATGGTAGCCTTTGGCGTTTTTTTTTTTTTTTTTCATTTTTATGTGAAATGTACGGCTGTACTCACTTATGAAAATTAACTGGCGTGTGTGAACTGCATGTAACAATGTTCCCTCGCCCCTTTCAAGTTTAACAATAAGTTCGTGAATATCTCATAAAGAGCTACCAAGCGACATGGGTATCAAAAACATCTTCAAGAAAAAAGATCCGACTGAAAAGGAATTGGTAGAAGATTTACAAAGGGTCGGTATTTCTACGAGAACTACGAAGGGCCGTGAAGAAAAATTTGGTGCCTTCAGGCAATACGCCAACGAAAGACAAAGTCAGCGAGCTGGATTAAAACCTGTCAACCCGTATGCAGCAGTAAGCGATAATTCATACAACCCCTATGGTGCTCTGTCTGAAGGTGCAAATTGTGGCGACAATGATAATTCTATAGATACGGGTGTCAAGACCCCTTATTATCAGGCGCTGGGGCACTCGCACGCAGCATATGACGAACTTTCTAAAAATGCACCCGAATTGAGAGAGAACAGTTCTCAGAATCCCCCTCAAGGAATGAATTCTATGAAGACTACGATGGGACCAACTAAAAATAACCCGTATAGCTCAACAACTCAGAGGACGGGCCCGGGATCGGAGTCGAATCGTGCCCGTGCAGATCAACATACTGGAAATCAGGTCCATCTGGGTTCCTACTCTCATTCCAAAATGCTTCAAAGTATTAACGGTGACGCTGAACTGATCCTAGATTTGAATGAAATACCTACAGATGCCCCTCCGATAAGAATGCCTGTACGTAAGACTCCTGGGAAGGATCTAGATTTGAATGACTTACCAGACGAGGACTTAAATGTCGACGCGGGCGAGTTCTTATTAGAACAAGCTCAAGTTAATTCCGAGGATGAGGAAATCGAGGCTATTAAACAAGACATACGTTTCACCAAGCAAGAATCAGTAGCACTGACAAGGAATACTTTGCGAATGGCACAAGAAGCAGAAGCCTCGGGCACAAATACATTAGGTATGCTAGGCTCTCAGTCAGAAAGACTTTATAATGCAGAGCAAAACTTGTTGCTAGCGGACACCCAAACTAAGATTGCGGATGAAAAGGTAAGAGAATTAGGTAGGTTGAATCGATCTATTTTCATACCTGCAACAGGCAATCCTTTCAACAAGAAGTCTAGATTGCGTCAACAAGAACTGAAATTGAAAACGGAGAAGGCTCAAGAAAAATATCTTCGTGACACAAATCGCAAAGGTATGTATGCAAGTGAACAACGGCTTACTCAAGGTATTACAGATAAAGCAAAAAGCTCAGAGCTATTCAGTAAGTACCAGGGTGAGAAACAAATTCTTCAAGCTCAACGATATCAATTTGAAAATGATTCCGAGGACGACGAAATGGAAAAAGAACTTGCTTCCAATTTGGACACGATTTCTAAGTACTCGAAGAAGCTAAGGAGTACAGCACAAATCATGGGCCAAGAAGTTGATGCACAGAATGACCGTTTACGAAGAATTGAGGAGGACGCGGATAGATTGGATATCAACGTCCATCTCAATAGTTCACGCTTAAATAATATTCGTTGAGGTGGAATACGAACCTGGATCTCTGAGGACACATCTCGTTTCCATCCGTTTTCTTGATACAATTTTTGAGGTTTCGCGTCAAGTTAAAATTTTTTGATAAGCCTCTCAATTGATTCGTTAGTCCATTAGACGGAATACAATCGCAAGTTTTCAAATAAAATTTTGAAAGTAACCTATATTAAGATCTTAACTAGATCTGGAATTTTTGGTATCATCATACTTAATTTGGTGACGTATATTCGAATTTGGAACACGCTTGGCTTCATGAGCAAGAATGGGTGATCATCTTGCAATTTACTTCTCAGACATTTTTGACTTCTGGATAGATTGTACAATTAATGTCAGATAGCTAAAATATCAATTTAAATTAGGTTTTGTCAAGCGTCCCCTTGCTCAACCCGTGTTTTGTTCTATTTCCTAAGGTTGTGGGTATCTTTATACAGACGTCCGCGGTGAGAGATTCGCAATCGTAGAATTCCGCGGGAGCGCGAGAGACCATTCCCTTTCCCACCCTTCTTTGAATTCGAACTCGTTTCTTTATACACGTGTAAATTTATACAATACCCCTCATGTCTCATCAAGTAAAAGAGTCGCTCCTAGTAGGGCGTCTACTACTCAACTTCACATCAATATTTGTGTCCCTCGGAGTCTTTTTGTTTGGCTTTGAACAGGGCTTGATGTCATCATTATTGACAAATAAGTACTTCAAGAAATACTATCATGACCCAAGTCCTGCCGAGGTTGGAACTATGATAGCTATTCTTGAAATCGGAGCATTAATCTCGTCTTTCGAAGCGGGCAAAATCGGTGACAAGATAGGTCGTCGCAGAACGATCCGCTTAGGATCCTTTATCTTTGTTGTGGGAGGTTTTATTCAAGCGCTATCGCCAAATATCATGATCTTGAGTGCTGGGCGCTTCATAGGTGGAATTGCGATTGGATTTCTCACCACCATAATTCCTTGCTATCAATCCGAAATTAGTCCACCATCTGACCGTGGCTTCTATGCTTGTCTCGAGTTCACCGGGAATATCGTGGGCTACTCCACAAGCATCTGGGTTGATTACGGATTCTCGTTTTTGGAAAATGATTGGTCGTGGCGGCTTCCTCTATTTATTCAATGCATTATGGGTCTACTTCTTTACTTAGGTAGCTTCATAATAGTGGAAACTCCACGGTGGTTGCTAGATCATGATCATGATATTGAGGGTATGATCGTCATTAGTGATTTGTATGCTAATGGCGTCATTGAAGATGAAGTAGCCAAATTTGAATATAAGCAGATCAAAGAGAACGTTTTGATCCAGAGAGTGGAGGGTGGTGAAAGATCGTATCTGTACATGTTCAGTCGCTATAAGAAAAGGTTATCTGTTGCCTGCTTCTCTCAAATGTTCGCGCAACTAAATGGAATAAATATGGTTTCATACTATGCACCCATGATCTTCGAGAGCGCTGGATGGGTTGGGAGATCTGCAATCTTCATGACTGGGATTAACTCCCTCGTATACATCGCAAGTACAATCCCTCCATGGTACCTCGTGGATAATTGGGGCCGCAAACCTTTGCTCTTGACAGGTGCTGTTGTCATGGCGATATCCCTATTTTCAATCGCCTACTCCTTGTTTCTTGATGACAGGTATACACCTCAAGTAGTGGTTGGATTTGTTATCCTTTTCAATGCCGCTTTTGGTGCCAGCTGGGGTCCCATTCCTTGGATGATGAATGAAGTGTTACCAAATTCAGTTAGATCAAAAGGGGCCGCTACATCAACCGCAACAAATTGGCTTTTCAACTTTATAGTAGGGGAAATGACACCCATCTTACTTGATACAATTAGGTGGAGGACCTATTTGATTCCTGGAGTCTCGTGTGTCTTATCATTCATTTGTGTGCACTTTCTTTTTCCTGAGACCAAAGGATTAAGTTTAGAGGAGATGGGCTCGATCTTTGATGACGCCTCTTCAGTATTTTCTTTTCATTCGGGTTACAATTCTGGGAATGCGACGTATGGTGCAACTAATACATCATCCAGAAGGAACAGTATTCAAGACGCCATCGTTGATTTACCGCACGAGAGCAATCAGACTGCTCATTTAACTGCGGCGCAGTTGGCCAGGAACCCTTCCACACGAAGAGGAGAGTTAGATGGTCTTATCACTGGTGCACAGGTTCTCCCTCTGGTAATTTCCTCTACCGAATTTTTGAAGCCCGTTTCCTCTGATGCTTCATCAGCTAATGAAGATGCTGCCATAGAGCCACCTTCAGTAAATGAGATCTTGCTTTACAAAAATCGGAAAAGTAAACAATCGTGGTGGTTTAGACTAAGAAGATCTGAATATGATCATGAAGCAGTAAGTGCATAATCTCAAATTCCAAACTGTGAAAGTATAGAATGATGCTACTCAATTCTACCGCAAGAGTATGCTAGCTATCTTAAACATGAGAGACTCCTGCAAATCAGCTCCACATCTCGAATATTAACTTGACCGTTATGAAATCAAATTTGTTTTTCTAAGTCTTTTTTTATCTATTAAAGCGAAAAGGCCATATCAAGTGGAGAAGAAAAATTACTAATGTGGAAGCTAAACACTTCGAAGCGTACATGGAAAAGTAAGAAAAGGTACTATTTTCTACACCAATGCCGTCACCGTGATGACGTCATTTGCCTGCATGACGTTATGATCCCTGTTTTAAGCTGGAATGTAAACCTGCGCCGGACGCAGGGGTATTTTGTTTACTATGTATAGTGGAGCCACGGCTCGCGTCTCGACAACGTTGTAGAAGTCGTGAATTAGGCGCGTTTTCAACAGTGATATAAATTCAGGATTCCCTTTCCATTCGGCCAGCTATATACGAAAAAGTCTATTATTGCAAAATTTTCGCTCACTATCTATTTGTGGCATACTTTTTCACAATAAATACCTTTTCCTATCAATATGTCCCTTCTTCTTGACTCTGACGTTTCCACGGCTACACTAACGCTGAGTATTTCCATGTTGCTGGGTCTTCAGCAAGTTACATCAATGCCAGCAAACTTAGACACATATCTCAAGTCAAGTTCTACAGCTTCCTCTATTTACACGATTAACAATGGGACTGTGGGTGAGTATAACTCACAGCTGACCTACATGCCAAATTACTCTTCGATTTCCTCCCTGAACGCGGCTGTGTGCCGAGGAAAGATCCGCAGTGGTGTCATTGCATGTGCGATCTTCATCCTCCTAGTCAACACTTTTCATGTGCTACTCTAATTACACATAAGAATAGTTTATTCGGGGGTTTTGACTAATTATTGAGTTGGAGATGTTCACCCATGTTCACGCTAATTTAAACGTTGTTTTAAGTCCAGTATCATTCGGGAGTGGCGAGCTCAATATGACTCAACGATCTTTTGTCATTTATATATCAAAATACTTCATACTGAATTAACATCAGAATATGCATAGAAACAATTATTGTACTGTTGTCTGAAATGACGTTACCAGGCTTCGTAATGTCCTTGAAGGCATCGGGATCAGTTTCAGCCCTGATCCGTCATCCACATGGACGAGCATCAAAAGTTAATTTCCTTGGCTGTTGAATTCCCTGGAGATATACTTAAGTATCTTTCCAGTGAAAAACTGAACATTACCATTTCCAACTTAATCATCTGCAAAGTCACCACACCTACGAACCGAATTTGATGATTACAGCTCAAAAAATGCATCCCTTATTATCAATCCCGCATCAAAATCCTCGGCATCAGTGCCATGTGAAGAAAACAAAGAAAACTTAGCAATTGATCCAAGATGCGATGCATTAGTGGCATGACTTCATGGGCTCATGAATCGTGATTCAATTACCTTTTTCGAATCATTTTTGACATTAAATATGCCCACAAATCCTAAATTAGTTTCGAGTCACGGATAATTGACATTGCTGGCAGAAAAAAATTAAGTAGGTGGTGCAACTGAGTATCATCCTACTTATGCCAAGGATTTTTCTTGATGATTCTTTTATCCGACCATGGCATCCATTAAAAGCAATCTCACTCTCTGAAAACCCGTTTTGGCGATTGTGGACGATCCATTTGAGTTCCCGCGATGAAGTCCCATGATATTGTTCTGGCTTCCACATTGCATCCAATACATACAATATCCTTTTCGTTAGCTCATTACCACCTGGCAAACAATGATATTCAATTCAACGCTCTACTAAGACTCCAAATTTTTGATGACGGGCAGGTGAAGTTAGCAAGGCTTTTAAATCTTGAATCACCTTTGAGGTTCGAAATATGCGAGATCATGTAGGTCACAATGGATTCAATGTTGATCAAATTCCGGTTGTCTCAACAAAAGGCTGCATATTCATGTAGTCTCCGTTTCCTCATGTATGTTCAATGTGCATTCCCCGAAGTTATCGGCTTCGCGAAGAGGTTACACACTGTTCCCGGTGCCCTCCTAATTTTGCGATGCAGAAGAGAGATGGAGGCTTTGGCCCCGTGAAAGCTCAATCACATAAAAGTGGTTAGAACCGACGTTGGAGTCACATTTTGATGCTTCAGTAATTGTGACTTGTGCTTGTTTCTCCCTCCTTGGGTTTATAAATCCAGGCTTCTTTGCTAAACTTGCAATTTTCGCGGTTTTGGCGCTCAAATTTACCGCAGGAAGATGGCACATGAAAGCGCGGCAATTCCAACGAAAAATTTATGTTTTAACCGGACTACGAAAGTTTTTGCGTGATGAATTATTCAACGATTTTACTAGTTCTTGCATTGACCTGTGCTTTAATAATTTTACGCTGGCTTGTATCGCCCATCCCTCAATCTGTTCCCGAAGAGTTCAATATACCAGATCCTGCTCATGTGTCATCAGCACCGGGCTCAGAGCCTAGACGGCGTCGCCAGGTAACCGGCTCGATGATTGAGATTGTACAAGCCATTGGGCCGCATTTAAGTGAATCGCAAATTAGGCAGAACTTAGAGGCGACTGGCTCGATTGAGGAAACTATAGAACTTTTAACGGCAACGGAATCAAATTCACCGGGTAATGCCTCAGGTTTCTCCCACACAAACAGAGAGACTGGAATCAACCAGGTGAATGAGCTCTCAACTTCATTGTTAGAAAAGTATCGCGTGGATTCCAATGAAGAAAGTTTTTCAGCTGAAGGATTATGGGGAAAAGATAAGAGTGAACGCGATTGCTTGTTACGGAAGCGTAAAGCTGAAATGATTTTAAGAGCAAGGAGAACCATTGAGGCTGAACTTGAAGAAAAAGATACTCTTTGAAGGATGTTTTTTTACCGGTGATCTCTCATAGCCAAATTACAATGAGTCATGTACGTTGATGCTGTCTAAGCTAATCTGGTTCGAATGGAGTATGGAAGCACATACCACTAAAGCTCGGAATTCGTATCTTTCGTCATCTTCTGTCATTAATCATGATTCTCACTACTTGTGTGGCGTGAAGGAAATGAAAATCAGGAATCTGAGTCATAAACAAATCTGAAGCATGGATTCGTAATGCAACATGCTTTCACGGAAATTACAGTGAAGGGTCGCACCAAAACGAGCTGTACATCTATTGAAACAACAAAGTATCAATTATTGAGTCTAAGTTTTTTTTTTTTGATTTTGGAAGCTTAACAGAGATTTTGAAGGGCAAAAAAAATTTTAGCATTCAAGTTTGCGCTAGGCCCAGGTGAAAAATACGAAAAAATGGTCCAATATTTAATCTTGCGTAAAAAGTGATAAATAAATCGCAATTTATCTCCCGTGACTATTAGATCGTTTTATTGAGATATTGAGACTGCTATAAACGCTTTATAGATCAATATTCTCTGAAATTAACCTCCCGTTCCTCTTAATCTCAATTGATGAGCGGCATCCCGATATACTACAAAAATGTGTGCCAGACAAGCTTCACGCTTTCGCTGATGATGTCAATCAAGACACTATTTCCGCCTTCCACCATCAAAAAGGAGACAAACAAATATCTTGGCTTACCACCTAAGGGAGTTATTGGATACGGCTCATTTCCAAGCTCCCCTTTATGACCCGGCAACATGGTTAAAGACAACTTGAGTTGATAAGTCGGGCTCTAGGGACTAATAACTTCGTTAGCTTCAAAACTATTTATAAAGATTTGGTTTAGTGCATGAACGTCAAGAAACTTCTGAAAATCGACCAATCGATTCAGCGGATGTTTCCGGATATCACACAGGCGAAGCTTTGTGCACGATCCAAGAAGAGAGGATATTGCCGCATTGAGTTGAAAGGCAGTAGTGGTGACACCAAGCAAGAATCTTCCTTGAAGTACTCATGGGGGAGACGGATTGTTATCCCAAATACTTAAGAATCAAGATGCTACATCACATGGCGAAAGTGCTACTTGCAAATGAACTGACAACCGTCTTTGATACAGGTGGTTTACATTGGCAAGACTTTTTGTTAGAGGAACAAGGGATCTTCACTGGACCTTCTCAAAGACTGAAATCCAATACGTGGAGGCCTGGCGAGAGGTCTTCAAAGGGACTAGAGAGCATGATGCATGTAGCAAACCGTACTGAGTGACCGCGACGATCGTGTATCAAAAGCTTAGAGCTCCACCAACACTCAAATTTCGGTCTTTAAGTCGCCGGGCACAGAAGAAATTACCCCCAATGCAACCCAATCACTTCTTTGAGATACGCCCTGAAGTGAGACCACTACTGTGGTCTGAATCTTTCTGAAAAGCGCTTTATCAACAAGAATGGGTGAGGCGAGATGATTTCACGGCACTTCACCGATTCAACTCTGGATTGTATGTCCCCGTCTTTTACTCGCAGGCGGAAACGAGCCTCATGACTAGCTACCATTGTCTCCTAGAGGTAAGTGGAAATTTCATCTTAGGCCACATCTACAATCAATGTGAGCTTGCCGAGAGATGGTGGCGCGAATTGACAATTAACACGACTATGAAATCGTCAAACACTATTAGCTCCAGTGGACACATCACTACCAAATTAACGCAAATTGAATTATTTTGTCAAGATTGTCAAGAGGAGTTTCTCTCTTTGGAAGCGAATGGCACAAGGGGATGAGACTCTCACGCCTTTTCTGAGTCGAGAGACGAAGAAGATGCTTGGGAGGGATAAACTCGATGGGTTGATGACATGACAGTCACCTTGGGATCGAGTGTGCAAGTTAAGTCATTCTTGCTGAAGTTCAGCATGGCCTGAACCGCAGTTCGCCACAGGTCACGCACTCCGAAGCTGCTGGAGGGATTTTTTCTATATAGTTTTATAGTTTTATAGTTTTTGATGGAGCGAGCTCAGACTACGTACATCTCCTTTTTATTCAGATGTATCATTCATTGAAGAAAGGATGATAAAGAAACCTCAGATTTGAGACCTGAGAGTTTCGGGGAGTATTCTTGTGCAAGTTGTGCAAGTTAGTGAAGAATTGTGACGCAACGGGGCGTACATCTATCGGAGCCTCACTGTCTTAGAATAAGGAAGGCCCACTTGCAAATTGTACGCATACGTCCTCGACTAAACGATCTTCTAGATATATTGTCGGAGTCTTGGATGAATTGACCTTGAAAAACAAAGGATCCACAGCCTCATTAAGATCGATGAGGAAGTCGAGCATTATTCAAATATATGCTCTGTGAATTGATGAAAGTAGGTATGGAAGATTCATCTGGCCCCTCTCTCCAAGCTCCAAAATCTGACAGTTTTCAACCTGATATTTAAAATTTTTAAAGAAAAATTCTTTTGCCCTTCATCTCGAATAATTTCGATCCAACGATGTATATTATCAGCCTCACTATCAAATTTTGTCTGGAATCTTATTTCTTCCAAGGACTTTCCCGAATGTCCCATCTTCAAATGTAATAACCGAACAAAATCCTTCTGCTGAAGAAATCATGAGGCTACCTCCATCATGATCCCAGCATAAGTCAGTAATGCTTAAGTAGTGGAGATTTGACAGCATTCCTAATGGTTGTAAACTCTCAGTGTCGTAAAGAATAACAGCATCGTGAGTTGCCACCGCAAATACCATTTTATACGGTAATGCAAACGCAGAGGGCAGGCCAGTACCTGATGTATCGTATTTGATGGGATTGAATGATATAGCAATTGCAGGCTTTGGTAGACCAGGTAGATGACAAATAGGAGACTGGCTAAGCCCAGCTCGAGAGTACACGTAAACCGTGTTCATCGCTAGAGACCTTTCCGTAGAATCAACAGTTTCCTCGTTCTCACTCTCGTATTTACAGACGCCCAGGGGAGCCACTAAGATGCTTCCATCTGGGGAAAAGGCCAATCTCCGAAAAAAAGATTGAAGATTTTCTGAGTGGTATAATTGAGATCCCTTTTTGACAAGCTTGGCTTCAACCGGTGAAATCTCCAGAGATGAGTCCGGTTTTGTAGCAATGCTGGTGTTTCTGACTGATGGTGCGTTGGCATCTTTGGGACAAATAGCTAACCTGTTTGTTGAGCAAAGATCTGAGACTTTAATCGTAGGCATCTCCGCGCGTGCCAGCTTAGATAAAAAGCGGACACTCAACGTATCTGGTGAGCCGGTTGGGTTAAGGTCAAGAGAATGAATACACACCGATCTATCCGCACTTTGAGTTGCGATAAACTCGTTCAATGGGTCCCATGCCACCCCTTGCACATAATGAGAATGGCCTGTCATCTCGGTGACCTTCTGACCTGAAGCTAGACTAAAAATTCTCGTAATATTGTCCATAGACCCAGCAGCAATGAATTTAGAGTCAGGAGACCAGCAGATATCGTAGATCTCCAGGTTTGTGTTGTGCACCTGATGAACTACCCAGCTCTCTTTAATGTCATCGTCTTGGACACCGAATTCGTGAACTAAACGTGAAGCCATTGTCCATATAATCAACAAGCCATCATCCCCGGCTGATGCAAGCAATCGGCCACTTGGATCAAAACGAACTGTATTAACTGCCTGAGAATGTTTTCTTAGAGTCGAAAGATACTCAACTAATGTTTGTTGAGGCTCCCCACTCTGTGACTGTTTAATTTCCCAAATTCGCACATTCTTGTCTCCGCCCGCTGTTGCCAATCTTTTTATTCCACTTTCGCTATTCTGAAAGTCAAGTGAATAAACCGGGTGGCCATCATCGTGCCAGTGTATGGCGATGGTTGCTGAAAGCATGTCAAACTGATTCTTGTTGAGGGTTTGCTACGAATTATGCCAGTTTTTCATGCGCGTCGGACCCCCGCGCTTGGCACGCGTCGGGAACAGATGGGCAAACAACCATGAAGACCCGACAGTATTCACATAAGCATGTTGGCCCCTGTTGAAACAGCGCTTATCTCACCAGATTTCTAACAAGACTTACCATGTATGTCCTGAAAAAAGAATCCCAATGACTATTTACTGACTAGGCCCCCAACCAGATCATAAGCGCAAGTTTGGCTCTGGATGTGATAGGCTAATTTTTATAACTGTTTCTAATGATTTTGCAAAATTTCCCGAAATTCAGAGGGGAAGGATTGAAGTAACATCGTGTGCCCATCCAATCAGCTATATCATCATCTATGACTGTCAGAATGTGAGCTTAAACTCTTTCTCTTGATTCTTGACCCGATACAAGAAACTGGCTATGACTTCATTCTCTCTAACATTTGTCAGCATGAAGTGCTTCTGAATATTGTTTGCAAGTTCCAATTTGGAGACCTTATTCTTCAAAGCAAATCTTTTGTAGCTGCAAGTCTTTTTACCGATTTCTGAGGACAAAATGTTTTCGTTCAAGGTCTGTAGCTCAGGAGAACCAAGATTATACTTTCTATGGTATTTATGAAGGCTGTTCTCATCTAAGGCCTTGAGGTCCAGCGGTTCAATAGAGGGCTTATCTTTCGGTCCATTTGAGTGAATGTGTTTCGAGAGAAGTTCAAGTTGTGCTGCTGCTGCAACAGCGTTCCTGGCTTTGTTAGCGGCGCGAGATGTCAATGCAGCCTTCGACTCTGATTCTGACGCAGAATCTTTGGGATGGGTTCGGGGGGGCATCTCAAGTTTGCCGGGATGATAAGTAAAGGTAGAAGGCTGGGTCTTGAGGCAATGTATAGCATTATGTGCACGGGTGTTTGTATGCTGTCCGCGACGGTTTCCGCTTCGAAAATTGCATGTCATGCTGCGCTGCCACAATGTGGAAATCTTCTCTCGAGCTTTCACGTATATTAAATTGACCGAAAAGAAATTAGGTCAAGATGTCTGTTTAAGACTTTGCATGCTTGTATGGAAGAGTCTTTCTCCACTTCTTCTCTAAAGTGAATAATTTGAAACTCCCCTGGAAGATTCTTTTTTGAGCATGATATATAGTGAGACAGATTCCACTCAAAACAGGCTGCACCAAATGGAACCATCAAGGATAATACTAAAATGACATTTTCTGGCTTTGATCTAAATATCAAAATGGCTCATTCGAAACACCGCGTTAAAGTTTCGAAGTGAGTTCAGCTAATTAATTCCATATATATATAAAGAACAAAATAAGGAAAAGAATCAGAAAGAAAAAAAAAGAATCCTAACTCCTTGAGATTGAAGAAAAAATAATCAGCAAAATATCCGCTCGCTCTCAAAAACGATTGATTCATTCTTCACCAAAAAGAAAAAAAATGCCACCCTTTCTGCAATCTGACTAAAAAGCGATATAAGCCTTAGACTATGTACATATACATACCTATATATATATACATATTTGATTAAGTTCTGTAAAGAAGCTTTTTTTTTTCTCTTCTGCCCTGGCCTTTGAGTCGGCGCAGACGAAAACGAGCCTCACGACTTGCTACTTTTGTCTTCGAGAGGTAAGCAGAAATTCCATCTAAAGCCACATCTACAATCTAAACAGTTGTATCACTCAAAAAAACAAAAAAAAAACAGAAAGAAAACAAAAAAAAAACTAATACAATCGAGAGGTTTAAAACTTTCGAGCTGCATAGTTTTGGCCGGGACATCATGTGACCCACGGAAGGCGCAGCATTAAGACCAATGCAAGGTGTTTCATTTTAAGAAAAATTTACATATAGAAAGCGTATGAGAAAAGAGTCGAATGGTAGATGAATTGAAGATTAATGTAGTGAAAGATATATAGATTTAAACCTTTCTCGTATAAGCCATCATTGTCAAAATTTTAACACTGTAGGTATTAAGTGGAGCAATCTGACGAGGTAAACGATTATCATCCCTATTGCGAGTCCAAATTCGAAAAAAAGACGCCTTTTGTCTCAAGCCAAACGTGCCATCTAGTCCTGAAACGCTGAGACACGAGTCATGAAATATTCTTGCTTTTGGAGGTGAGACATCTCAATGTCCGATATCAATGTTGGCTCACATAAGGAAATAGATAATGTATGAAAATCTCCTTTTCCCTCTTCAAGTTAGTGCTTTATCTTTCTCATCAATTTGAAAAAGGTCCTTTATTTTCATTAAAATCACGTACGAGTATTCGATTTTTGGCATTACATTACCTTCTTGCATTGCTTGTCATATTAGGTAACCAATCAGCGTGACAGGAGACACCGATCCAAAGCAACTGATCTTATGTGTCGAGGAAAAGATTTTGATTTCCCGACAATGTACCAAAACGCGCGAGGACCCGAGCCAAAGCGTATCTATAATACCTAGAATCCCTCTTTTGTTGTTTTCTGGAGCCTACTTCCCAGTGAATTTACTTTACCATCTTTTGTCACATAAGCCCACATTTTGCTTTATTGGAGTATATTCGGCTTCCAGACGGAGAATTTTGTTTGCAGTTTTTGTAGAGCTACGCACCGAAGCTTTTAAGCCGTTTTTCCCAAGCATACTTGACTGATTTGACTACTCCTGCAGTCAAAATACCCTTTACTGACTGTGCTAGGGCAGGTACAGCTATTATACTCAGAACTGTGTTGAGTATTGCCCACTTTGCTGATGGCTCACTTATCGCTTCAAGAATGTATCGATTGTTTGTGTGAGATGCAATCGGAAATGATTCATTGTACCTATGATCTAGGAACTGCGACATTTGCTTGTCGAGGGCTAGAGTTTTTTTCAACTTCTTCTTGTATTGACTCAAGAACTTTCTTCTGAAATTGGTTGGCAAGCGCGCAACAATTGAGGCCGCAGAGCTGCCTTTTAAGATTATATCGAAGTTTTTGCCATGCTTTGACAAGTACTTGTTTTTAATCGCCTGATCAACCGCCTTGCTGTAAAGTTGCTCAAAATACGGCAACTGCTTCACAACGATGTTTTTGACTTTGTTTGGGTTCTCTCCCCCTATGAGCATACGCGGATCACCCATATATGATATCAGAGCTACTTGGTCAAAAATCTGTGCAGGGGTAACGAGATTTGCGCCTGATTTTTTCAGAATAATGAGTAATGAAAGATTGAATGCACTTTCGAGGTTGTACTCATTCGCTATTTTCAAGTCATCTGATACATCTAACAAATGCTTGACTGGCTTTTGTAACCGACCAGCGATGTACAACGACGTCCAATTCTGTACGTCAGAGAGAGCATTTTTAGTCGATACCACTCCATACTTTGCTGTTATTTCTTCTCCGGAAGGCACTTTCATCTTAACGTAGGGATTGAAATATACACCGGCCCCACATTCTTGGATCCAATTGACTGTAGCATCACCGAAGTGTATTATGGAGGAGTAATGACTTGGATTTTTCACTGCATTTATTCGGTGAAACCTTAATGGACTTTCCACAATATGTATCATGTCAACTTGGGGAACAGAAGCTGATTTCGAGTACCCTGCTTGCTGGAAAACTCCCAGACCATATCCAAAAGAATAATCGACGCCCATGGAATTGAATTGTTTTCCAAGTGAAATGAGTCTCTCATCGTTGTTCGTGCTTATGTCTTGATTGGAGCAGTTAAATGACCGCTGACATAGTTTCCTAATAGCTGAATTCACATGATTCACTTGAGCAGCTACGGAAAAAACACACCGATTCATTGCTCAATGGAGACGAGCACACCACATCTTATGGATCAGTGTAAATGAACGTCAGCCAATCAAATATTAGATCCGTACACCAAATACTTCACACCTGAGGTCATTCATCTACGACCACAACCTGGCTAATCTGGATGGTAGTGTGATTAAAATTGTATCCTACATACGAGGCATACAATACTACCTGCAATGAATGTGAGAAGCTTAGGATTTTAACTTTGGGTCGTTCTTCTAGTCGTCTCGCAAGCTGCCTAAACCGGTGAGTCACCGAATCACGTGACTCAAAATGCCGTAATCTGTTTTTGCCTGAAAATCCTCACCACATTCTTTGAACGATAACTACCCAATGTCGTCCCAAACTTACAGATCCACGAGAAGTGCAAAACCTCAATCATTTTCTTTCGAAGATGTTGTGATGACAGGTTTGGCGAAAGATGGAGGTTTATTCATACCCTCCATCATTCCAAAGTTGCCAGCTAACTTCATTAATGAATGGAAGGATTTTACCTTTGAAGAGCTTGCATTTGACATAATGCGTAATTACATCTCGAAGGGCGAAATCCCAGATAATGATCTTGAGTCTTTAGTCAGAAAGTCATATTCATCTTTTAGGGTGCCTGAAGTAACCCCTTTGAGGGCTCTTGATGCAAGCCGGGGTTTATACATCTTGGAGTTGTTCCATGGTCCCACTTTTGCTTTCAAGGATGTAGCCTTGCAGTTTGTTGGAAATTTGTTCGAGTATTTCTTGACTAGAAGAAACGCCGGGGTTGAAAATGACGAAGAAAGACAAAGAGTTACAGTCGTTGGTGCCACTTCAGGTGATACCGGATCCGCAGCAATCTACGGATTGAGAGGTAAACAGGATGTTTCGGTGTTTATATTATATCCAACAGGTCGCATTTCTCCAATCCAGGAAGAACAAATGACAACAGTCGAAGATCTGAATGTCCATACATTTTCCATCAAAGGTACTTTTGATGACTGCCAGGATATTGTGAAGCAAATTTTCGGTGACAAAGACTTCAACGACAAATACCACGTGGGCGCTGTCAACTCTATTAATTGGGCGAGAATTTTGGCGCAAATAACATATTACTTCTTCTCCTATTTCCAATTGCTCAAGGTTTTAAACCTCCCCGGAAGTCTGATCTTGCAACCACGCTTTGTTGTTCCATCAGGAAACTTCGGTGACATTTTAGCTGGCTACTATGCGAAGCGTATGGGCTTACCCATCGACAGGCTCTGCATTGCAACAAATGAGAACGATATTTTGGATCGTTTCTTCAAGACTGGCAGGTATGAGAGAAACGGAGATGTCAAAGAAACCTTTTCCCCCGCAATGGATATACTCATTTCTTCAAATTTTGAAAGGTTATTGTGGTACCTTGTGCGCGATAATTTAACAAATGGTGAAGATGAGAGCGCTGGGTCAATCTTGAATGATTGGATGCAGCAATTAAAACAAACGGGATCTGTTTGTGTCCCTGACCAAGTACTCTTCGCCGCTCGTCGCGATTTTGACTCTCAGAAGATTACCGACACAGAAACTGCAGCAACAATCAAGAACATCTACAGTGATGCGGAGAAATATGTTTTAGATCCGCACAGTGCCATAGGTGTGGCTGCCTGTTTGAAATGCATTGCGAAAGATGGGTCTACGCACAGTGCCATGAAGTATATCTCATTGAGCACTGCCCACCCTGCCAAATTTTGTGATGTCGTTAACAAAGCTCTATCCGGCGTCGAGGGCTACTCTTTCGAGAGAGATGTCCTTCCAGAAACATTGAAGGCTTTGGCGTCAAAAAAGAAGAGAATATTTTTGATAGATGAACCCGCCTTATCCAAAGTGAAAGAAGCCATCATATCCGAGTTAGCTAAAGAGGATGATTCCTAACCGCAGAACCTTTATGTTTCATTGTCGATTATTTATATATAGCATACATCTCAAAAAACAAAAACAAAAACAATTCACACACCTTGTAAGGCTGCCAGATGATTTGAAACTATCCTTGCAATGGACTAGATCTGCTAGGGATCTTGTCGCTTATGGCTAACCTGTGTCTGAAATGAATACTCCTTTAACGGTACATATATTTTGTATGGGACCTGGGTTGCCCTAGAGCGAGCCCTCTGAGACACGAGTAGATTGAATTCTAAAAGCACGATTTGCAAGGTGTTCCATGAATTGCAATTGACTGTCTAGTCATGAGAAACTACAAAAATATTCATCGGGCAAAGCAATTGCATTTTAGTATATCCGCCCGGAAATGGAAGGAGGGGAAAATCTTCTTTTGTCTTCAAAACGTCGGGTTCAGGGAAAAGATCCTGTTACGGGTTCACGAGGAGGAAAAATAAGGATGATGCAGAGACGTGATTCTAGAGAGCTGCTTTGCTTGATTTTTTTACACTTCTCCTAATCGAACCCCCAACCGGTCAACCTGCTCACCAATTTCAAGTATTTTCACGCAAAATTCTCGCTTACTTCCTCATCATATGCTTGGAAGTAATCTGTGGGGTGTACGTCCTTCTCTGACAGCGACTCGGCATAATCTAGGAAGTCAAGATGATCACACGGATTCCGGGAAGAAAACCATATTTAATGCCAAAGTTTTCTTGTTTAAAAGGCGGATGACAACTTATTCCTACCATGGGGATGTTACACCCTTCATCTTTCAGGGGCCAACTTTAGATGTTTTCTGTGTTAAATCTACAATTTTGAAATAAATAGTCTCCATGCCAGATCCTGGCTTTGAATGTCATTTACACTTGCAGTGTTACATTCGTAGGCAAAGCTAATTGACGTATTCTGCTTTAGCTATCAAATGTGCATGTATCCACTGTATGTATTGGAAAGGCCAGACATGTTTTCATATTTTCGAGCTCAAATAAAAGAATCATGACAAAACCAGGGACAGGTCCGAACCAGCACCTACCCGAAAATCAGCGACCACTCAAGCCTTGCCCGGCGGGCCCCTCCGTACAAACTCCGTAAAGCAGTAAAATCCTTTCCCTGAACTCACGGTACTACATACGCTCTTTATCTCGTTCTTTATGCGTTGCAGAAGGCAGCACCAATTCATACTTAATTCGCCAGAACAAATTGAATTTGAGAGTTTTTTGCTTCAAAAGATATCCTAAATGTTTGATACCATTAGATATTTACTGCATTTGTTTAAGTGATGTTTGCATATGAATCTAGATTATTTATAGTCCTTTTTTGATAAGGAAAGTTATACAACTCAAACCGAGCAGTATAACGCGTGGAGAAGTCTAGGCTTTCCAATTTTTTTTCTTTCTACGTTGTATTCAATCTATCCCTAAGTTAAGGATTATATTGGGTACACTCGCCGCATGTGGGAGGTACAATAGCCCCGATCGGCAATGTAGGGTACAAAAAAGCGACCATTAATGGAACTGACGGTTGAGTTAATGCCCACTTCCAGGCAATTTAAGATTTATCTTGCCCCTACACACCGCAAAAGATATCATATTAAACTGCTATGCAATCTATCTTATCTGGCGTAGAGGCTTCACGAATGTAACCCCGATGCACGCACATTAGGTGTGCTTTCAATCAATGAAGAGTGTTCCGTTTAGATGAAACAATCAATTATCGCTGTAAAAGGCGCGAGCCAAGTTGATGCCATTTTCTGCTGGCTGAAGTTAATTCAAAAGCTTGCAAGGCATCCTAAAGATTGTCAATCATGTTTTTGTGCGGTTCAGTAATAGACTTGGATGTCGAATGTTTTACGGATATAGTGCTTTACTCCTTTGTAAATTCAACGTAAGAACACAGAAAAACGATGTTCGGGTATTAATTCAGTATAACTTTCAGCGTGGTGACTGCTCGATGGTTGCCTTCGCTTTGTACCGAACAAAATATCAGTATTTTGATATCAGTTTTTTGATATGGTCTTTTTAGAAATTGTTGTGAAGATTGGAGTTACTTAAAAATCTTTGACAGTGAAATTTACACATGGTGCAAGTTGGTTCTGATCTGTTTAGATACTGAAAATCATAGGTTCTACTCAATATGCTGTGTATGTAGCGGCGTCTTGCTAGAAGAAAATTCATGCATTGATTTGCCGATTGGTTGACAAGTGGTTCCAATCCTTTAAACTATTACGATTGCAAGTATTTACTCTGATAGACAAGGGTCGACGTGTTTTCGCAATTAGTTTTTGCTTAAGATATCTGGAAACTTTTAATGTAATTCAGTCTAGCGTTCGTGCTCTTTGGATATGCGACCGAAGCTTAGGAAATGATGAAGGAGTTCGGGTCGTATATGATTTATGGCATCAGTTGGATAGAAGTGGGCGTGATGGCAATCACAGAAAAAACTGTCTACTCTTTAAGGAGGATCTACTCTGGTGAGATTACTAATTTTAAATCAGGACTAAACCGTGTAGGCAGGGCTACTACCTTTTATCATTTGTCAGCGTGTGAATGGGTGCGCAGACAAAATGTCTATGGTAATTGTCTGTCAGAAGTAAGCGTAATACTTCCATACAAACCATTTTGAGAAAAATCTACATTTGTAAACGCTGGCATTATAGAGTCTAAGAGTAATAAGGAAACGTTACATATATGGGGAAGAGATTTGGATGCCGCTTCTTTTCGCTGGAAGTCTTTTGGTAGAACTGTCAGTAACAGTGAGATATTGACGCTCAATCCGCGATTAAGTATGAGCATGTGCCGCAACATATGCTGTAGGTTTACCCCTTTGACGGGAAATTTTTGACGAGGGTTAGTATGCTGTACGTCGCAGTGGCTAAGAGATCTATGAAACGTGATAATATTATGATGATTAGCAATGGAATTCATTTGCGAATGGCTCTGAAAGTTTAGTAAGTCCGGTGAGTAGAATGGTCCCAGATGCGCTGAATAGCTTGTTCGAAATGAAATGTTTGGATGTTGTGTTGGTCAGTTTGTCTTATTTGGGGAATGGGAGTGTACATGCTGGTGGTGGTTATGTAATTAACAGTAGAAATGTTGAGTTTAGTTCGGGAACGTACGATAAATCCATTACAGGTATTTCTTGACTAACATAAACTGTTTAAAGATAGTACGTTTATTGGTGTCATAATCCCTCGTGAATCCATGCGAGGGTTTTACTCAAACGTTTTGCAATAGTTCATGACTTGGCAGATTTATTGTTCCGTTATGCTGCAATATCTGTATTCTTCACAGCCACATTTCCGTCGCTAATTGTGATTTCGTATCCGGCTTGGTGGAGAACATCTGCATTCACAACTTGTTTGGCTTCTAACATGGCCACGAATTGCTGATTCTTTGGATTGTCTTGTAAGAGGAATTTCAAACACAAGATGGCGTGCTCCTTTATGAAGGGATTGTCTTCGTCAATTACACAGCTTGAGAGAATCAATTCTAGCCCATGAAGATCTCTAATGCTATCCCGAACAGACGGTATGTGTGAACTCATGTTTGTTAAAATTTCGAGAATGAGAGTTTTGACCATTGGTAAGCGGATTTGAGAATGATGTGCGCCTAATTTTTTACCCAGGTGCTGTGGGAGTGGGCCAGTCTCTGTCCGCAGGCGAAGTGTTCTGACACTTGTGGTATCGTTTGTGACTTTGAAGAGTGAAATGAGCTTTTCGACTGCGTTGAATTCCACCAACTTGACGAGTGGGCATTTGAGGCTGGAGATCTGTGTGATAATATCTAATGACCTTACAATCCGTACATGCAATGTAGAGATCTGAGATTGATTAGGTTTTTCGGCATAGAGTAATTCTTTTGATTTTATTATGAGCTCCTCAAGAATAAGCATACTCCACTGTACAATTGTAGGGATTTCCTTCAGGTTCCAGTCAACCTTGCTGCTCAAAATTAGTTGACATTTGTGTAGAATTTGTTCAAAGTAGTCTTCTCCCACCCTTTCGTGGAGCCATTTTCCGAAGATGTCACACGTTATGATTGACTGCAAAGATAACAAAAGGCTGCCGCGGGATACACAATTAAGTCGTTGGATATCCCTACGAAATAGACTCTCTATAATCACAGGGGCGGTCTCAAGAATATATTTCCTTTGGTGACTACTTCCAAGAAGCGAACACATCAGGAAAATGAATGGACTTTCAAGATCGGGAGTATTTGTGGTTTGAATATAGGCAAGCCTTACTTGGGTGAAGATGTTTGGAATCAAGAATAAAGTGTCTTTCGTCACTACTGGCTCTCTTGTAGTAGAATTAGCTAGTAGTTGCAAATAGGCATGGAAACATTTATCAAAGAAGGGGGTTTTCGGTTCCACTCTGAGCAAGAAATTGTAAATGCTCGTCACTACAGCTGAATTGTCTGTAGCTTCAGACAGCGACGCACAAAGATTCCTGGCGAACAAAACTAAGCCTCTTGCAGTTCGAATGTATTGCTCATTCAAAGCTGCTGAAAGAATACCGGGAGAAAAGGCTGTTCGTAATATTTTCTCATTGATTTGCAAAACTAAACTATCGTGGGCAAAGGCATTCCGGTGTTCCTCGTTTTCACCAGTCAATGCCACGAGATCCCCAAGACTTGCTAGTACTCTTTGATAATCTCGCTCACTACCGCCAAATTCCAATAGTCTCAGGACATCATCCAATGTAAAGTACACTGACTTCTTTTCCATAGCACTAATAACGTTATCGAGCCGACACATCGCGAAACTAGCAAGAAAATCTACATGAAACTGATGGTAGCCGCACTAAATCAGTGCGGCAAGGAAATATCCTCAACCCAAAGACAATCCAGACAAGGCCTAAAGTTTTGAAAAAAATTCGGTTTCGCAAGTCTTTTTCCTCCTCCTTACCCTTCCTAGTTAACCGTCAACCCGTTTGAGCCTTGACGTAAGATGTAGAAGGGGTTGGAGATTATTGATCGACTCCGCCTTAGGCCGACACGAACAAAAGGCATGGGCAACAGTGCCAACAAAATAAATGACTCCAAAAATGTCCTGCATGATATGATCTCCATGTGAACATGGGGAAGGTCTTCTCTTAAAGGTTATTCACATGGATTCGTAAAACCACTTATCTTGTAATCGATTCTTCTGCATAGATTGAAGTTTAAGCTGTTCGTGTTATTCCTTGAAATTAAGCACGTTTCCATGGCCCCCGTTTAGATGGTACCGTAATGTTTGCAGAGCTGAATTCCGCGGATTAGATAAACTTTCTACAGGCCAAAAACGAAACCGAGAACTTTCGGTTCGTATACAGTCTATCTTCATGTTAGCCGATCAAGGGACAGCAATCTAAAGATGACGTAGTATCTTTTAGTCCTTTTGCTCTACTTTTATTTTCTCAAGTAAAATTAGGTAGCAATACGCGTCTTGGAGGGCACAAGGGGAATGGCTGTAACGTAGCAAGTTTTTGTCGGAGAAATTGGCGTAATTTAGACCAAGCTCACTTGATAAGGCAATTCAGTTATGGAGGAGTTGCCCCTCCTATATACTGAATTTCTATTGCATTAAACATTGGAAAGAACCATCTATTGAAGGACCTAAACCTCTCAACAAAACGGGTTTGTCTTCGCCGTCTCAAAAACTTTGGTTGCAACACATTAAAGATTTCCTCCGCGTTACTATGTCTACATCCGGACCTCGGCCTGTTTCTTTTTAGTTCCATGCCCGATCGCAATCGAGACAGTCACATATAGTGTATCCACAATATGCTTGCTCAATGAGATCGAGAGTGATTTCCCTTTTTTTTTTCTTAATCTTAACCGAACCTGGGCTTTGTATAACCATAACAAGGATACCTTGAAGGCTGAGAACAGGTATTAACTTACTTCTAATACGCCCTTTGATCAAAGGCACGCCCCAATTGTATTTTCCAGCACCCACAAGCTTCGTTCTGGTGTTCAAGAAGTAAATGATACATACCCTGCCAAAGCAAATCGTGAGCTATCATGACGCGACAATTGTGAATGCTCTCCACCAATCGTCGATAGAGGAAAGCGAAACTGAGTTCCATATAGGTGAAAATCTCTCTCAGAAGTCCCCCAACACATATGGGACTGGTACATCTGAAAGTATTCTGACCGTTTCTGAGCCCTCATATACTGCTTTGGCATCTCTTAAGTCGAGGGAAGACTCTTCCAAGCGCCCCGAAAGGCAATATCATAGGTTAGAGAGGATGCGTGACGTACATGGGCTGCGTGCTGATAATATTCTGGAATGCGAATTCCTTCTATTCATTCATCCAAAACCGGCATTTCCTCCCCATTATGAGGACTTGCCGCCTGGAGGCTGTCCAAAGTTTCCGATCATCGATCGCTCGAGTGGTAATGAAGAATTACCTCCATACTCACCTGCCGCTTTCAAGCTAGGTATTTGTCGAAGAAAACTGGAATGGATTTCCCCTTATGATATATCATCCAACAGATCATGGAAGACAGTGGTGGTGGAACTAAATTCTACACAGCTCAATATTTACGTTGTCTCTCATGAACTTGAAAGGACATTGTGGGAAAGCAATACCATGAAGCTGAATGATGAGAATGCGAGCTATGAAGAGTGTGGCCCCAATAACTTCCTTTCGTCATTAGTCACTCGGGACCATGATTTGGAAATCTTTCGAATATGTGAGTCGAATGGAATGTTTGCCCCGCCATCGTTGTCTCTGCAAATGCATATCTCGGGCGTATGCTCGCGCGATATGATGAACAAAAAACGCCACCGAAAGACTTCAACTTCTTCTAAAGGTCACTTACTTAGGTCTTATTCTTTACAATATGCCAGGTTCGGTTTGGCCTTTGACTACACAAAGAAAGTCAATGTCTTGAGATTACGTCTCGAAAACGAACAATTTTTGATGCACTTTTCTTCTGCTGAGGAATTAGTCGACTGGCATTTGGCAATATCAATAGGTAGGGATGTTTCCTTAGATATTTCTGAAAGAGAAGCGCCAAAATACAGAACAGTACCACGAAGAAGACGTGAACACTTAAATTTGAATATGCCATGTTTGAGTGAATTGACTGTTGGTTGGGGTGGAGCACAGTCAACCCAAAATAAAAAATCAAGTAAGTTAAAGCTACGAGCTGCTCTCAGCAATATGATGGCTAGACACATGCCCACAAGGCTCGCACCTGTTGACCACAAATTATCGGTTAAGAATCAAATTGGTGCAATACGCACGAGGCCATCCGAATTTGGAAATAAGGCATCATACGAGACTAGCGCGTTTCTCACGAGCTCGATTACCGAGACTAGCGGGAATGAGTCTAGCGATACTCGATCCCTTATCTCCCTGACTTCTTTGATACTTCGTGCAGGAGACCCCCAGAGGCTTTCCGATGATTCAATTCAGTCAGAAGATGACTTTGATGAAGATTTGGATGAAGAATCGGTTATGGAGGACCTCGTCGGACGCTTTTACGAGATTTCCGAGCACACGACGTTCGACAGGTTACAACTGTCGGGAAATCGCGATCATAAGTGGAGGCCAATGCCTAAAACTGAGAGTAGGCGCAGAATTTTGCGAAATTGCCTCAAATGCATAAGACCACTTGCTTTTGATGAAAAGTGGCTAAACAAGCTGATGGTGAAACCAACTTCCATCTCGCCAGCACATGCTCGCTACATCGAATGCTCCTCGACTAGGCAACCTTTGGCTACATCAAGCCAAATTTGTCGAACAGCCATCAAGAAGTCAACCGTGAAAAGCTTTTGGGGTAGATATAACTTTTCAAAGTACGAGAAAAACCATTCGACAGATTCTATTAAGTCACTTGATAAAATCCCCTCTCACAACTTGCAGGAATACGTTGTTGGCGCTCAATCTCTTGTTCCCAAATTGATATAGATCTGATCTGTGGCGGAAATAAAGCGTTCTGATTCATTAAATCGTTCTGGTGTCACCAATTGAACGGTCTTTTAGTTTATTTTGAAGCTTGATGTCCACCGCCCGATTTTCAAAAGCACGAATCATAATACTGCTGACCTGCTCATGAAACAAAGACGAAAGTGCATTATATAGGGGGTTTCGAAACTTGTAACTTAGTTCAAGCTCGACTAAAGTCGACAGTTCTTTCGTGAAACGACTTCTTATTTCTCTTAGACGCCACTTGCTGTGAAGAGACTCAAACAACAGAATAGTTAGTGACTCTGCAATGATTGAATTCTCCGAACATGTTAACTTGCACGTAAAGTTTTCGTCATACTGTTTCCAGCCAACTCTGATACCTGCTTCGGTTGGAAGCTTTGTTACATCGTCTACTGTGTTGACAAAAGATGTCGTAACAAATGGAACAAATTCGTGGTAACTAGAAACATCAGCAATTACCAGATACAACAAGTGTGGGGAAACATTGACTTTCTTCGTGATTATGTAATTCTGTAGCCCAGTGGTTCCGCTATTCAAAGTGAACAAAAGTCGTCTGGCCGACAAGGCTGAAAAAAAAGACATTCAGGTCACGAAAAATTAAGTTCCATCTCTCCGCGTTTTCATCAATTTGTATGGAAGTACTGCAGGATTTGAGCACGATGTTATGAGGCAAAGAAGCAAACCAAACATAATTTACAGATACAGCAATCCAACGTCGAGGAAACTTACATTGATATGTTATTAAAGTAACTATGTACTCAAGCACGGGTGTAAATAGCTTGTTTGGAATGCTTGACAACTGGCTTAATGACACCGTCTGTCTCCAATTGTCTCAAGGCAATTCTTGCCAAAGAGCCACCAATCTTCAATCTGTCTACCAAGACAGAGACTGAGACGAACTTGAAGCCTGGAACTTCTTTCATGATTCTGTCATACTTCTCTTGGTCCAAAATGACGACGTGTTGAGCCTTGTCCTTGACCTTGCCTTTGTTCCACTTCTTCTTACCTTTTTTACCACCGGCCAAGGCGGCGGCGGCCTTGGCGGCCTTGGTCTGTTGAATCTTTGGGGCCATCTAAAGTTAGTATAACTTCTGACGTATAGGTTGGGTTCCAGAGGGTTGAACAATGTGGAACCATTTGGCCCTTCTTCGAGGAAATAGGGTGAGAAAACGCTTCGACGATATCAAAGACTATCAACGTTTATTCAAATCTCGCCTCATACATACTTTGATTCAAACTTGCTGTTGTGAAAGGGGTAGAATTTCGAATCCCAATTTTCTCAGTTATTTTTTCGTCAGTCTCAACGCTATCACGTGAGTCGCCATTTAAGTGCAGTATGATTTTGGGGTGAAGTCATACGCACGTGCGTGGAAGACTCTGGGGCGGAAGCCCTAACCCTCTAAAAGCAAGTTTGCTCGTCAGTGCAACACTTAAGAGGGGAAAGAGAAATGGCCAAGCGGTCAGCAGAGGAACAGATCACAAAGGAAGGAAATGAAATCCTTGAAAATAAAGTAGAAAGCCCCTATAATCTGAAAGCACCTCAGGAGGTGATGGCGAAGAGAAAGATTCTCAAGCCCAAGGGCAGAATCTACGATCTTCCGGCAGATTATAAAAAGTCGACACTTTTCAACCCAGGATCAAATACCACGTTCACTAAAAAAGAGGAAAGATTCAAGGCATTAGCCAATAAGTTTGAAGTAGCTATCAAGCAAGCAAACACCGACCAGGTTGTTCCAGACTATAGAAACCTCGCCAGGAAATATCTCAAGTTTTACGAAGAAATTGAAAACTCAACACCAGATCTTGAGACTTTCCTGGAAAAGTCTGCGACCAGAGAAGATACTGTTGTGAGCCTCCCGGAGAAGAAAATATCAGAAGCTACAAAGCATAGTGGCTTATTGGGCCTGGTGTCTAGTCCGAACCCTGAAACTGAAAAAGTAAAAGCAACAAAGACCCATGGTCCAGTTTTCATGCTTAACAAAATGCCAACGACGACTAGCCCTAGCTTCTCATTTAATAAGAAAAGCAGCTCTTCGCAGCTTGAAAAATCGGAGTCGGAGAACGATGCCAGAGGTCCTTCTTTTGTTTTTGATAAGAAGATTGAAGACCCAGTTTTCAGACTAGAGCCTCATTTGACTGACGGTCAAAGCCCAAAAGTTACGGAAATGGAATTCAATTCAACTGTTTTTCCATCCAAACCTGATCCTACAGTGGGACAAAACGACGCCATGCGTACTTCGCTAGTGTCGGTAAACGGTAGTCAACGAGACGGTGAAGCCCAGGTTGTCCTGGCAAGTCCCGAGGAGAACGATGTTGATGTTCCAGGTGCTGATAACACCCCCTCCAAAGTCACAACATCACTTTCTTCTTGTGATGAATCCAACGAGACGGTTCTTTTCCAAGTAAAAGCGAAGTTGATGTTGCTCAAAGCCGAAGACTCTGAGAATCCATATCAAAGTTTGGGGGTTGGTGAGCTTAAAGTTTTGCAGTCATTAGAAGATAGCTCAAGTCGAGTCCTAATGCGGGCTGACGGGGGTCTCAGAGTCTTGTTGAATGCCCGCATTTTGAAAGACGTCGAATATAAAAGGATGGGTGACGGCAAATTTGTACGTTTCCCTGTTTTCGAAAATGAATCTAAGCTCGTTACTTATATGATAAAGTTGGGCACCGTTGAAAAAGGGGAAAGCCTTCATTCTGCATTGAACAACGCGAAGATCAACTGACTTTCAAAATTCGGAGTTAGGTCTCCATGTTTAGCATTAGGTGCAAGGATCTATGTAAAACAATTTCATCTGATTCATATGAACAATAAACCGACTCTGGGTGAGTGAACAATTATATGAAAGTAAGAAGTGAAGTCGGCTTATAGGATAGAATATGCTGTTCTTTGATCGGTAATTGAATTTGTGGAGACCATCTCATGGTGCATGGAACACCACTTTGATGATTTGAGTGACATCGAAAACTTGAGCGGCTTGACACTGTATACTTGCGTTTAAGTCGGACTCCAGATTATATGTACAAGAGATTAGGATAGGATTTATGGATTTTTCTCAGACTTCTGGTCATCCCCAAAATGAAGAAACTTTCCGAGCATTTGCCCCATCTTCTTGAGTTTCGAGGGATGTAAAGAGTGTTGATTATTTGGGTCGCCAGATTTTGTTAAGTTTTCCATATTGCCATTCGAGTCAGCGTGGGTTCTTTTCGCATCTTTGTCATTAAAAGCATCAGCGAGAGCCTCAAGTAATGCCGATTGAACTGGATTCTGCGGTACTAAGGTCCTTACGTTCAAAATCACGTCCATGTCTCCCCTATTCGCCATATTTCGATTGATGGGTACACCTTTTTCAGGTATGGTGAGCTTCTTTCCCGTTTGGACACCTGGACGTAGCTTGAGTTTCACATTTTGCCCATCTATAGTTGGCACAACGATCTCGCCACCCAAGGCGGCAGTTGTCATGGGGATATCATGTTTTAAAACAATGTTGTTTCTTGATCTTTCAAACGTATTGTCTCCTTGAACATGAACACGGACGATTAAATCTCCTTTTTTGGTCTGGTTATAAGCATCTTTGGTAACAAATGGCGCGTCTCCGCCCCCGGGTACTCTTAATCTGGAACCATCAGCAATTCCACAAGGTAGTTCAACAGTCCTAGACTTAGGAACCTCTTCGACGCCGCTGCCATGGCAAGATGTGCATTGATCTTTCTGATCAATAATGACTCCGGATCCATTACATGTGCTACATGTCGAACTCATCTGAAATCCACCGATAACATGAATTGCTTGGCCAGCGCCATGACACGCAGAACAGGTGTTCTTTTTTTTGCCTTTTTTCACGCCAGACCCTGAACAAGAGGAACAAGAATCCACGGCTTTATAGTTGATCTCGACTTTAGTTCCAAAGACTGCATCCTTGAATGAGATTGATTTCAACACCTCGACATTATCACCAACATGCTCTGTCACGAATTGACTCCTTCCGCTGCCGTTTCCTCGTGCACTTCCGTTGAAAGCTTGTTTGAACAAGTCCTCAAAATCAAAACCCATACCAGAAAAGGGGCTTCCTTGGCTATACGCATAAGGGTTACCCGAATTACCAAAAGGATTGCCGCTTCCAAAGTTGCTGGAGTCTCCATTCGCATTGAAAGCGGCACTTCCGAATTGATCATACTGGGCTCTCTTGTCTTTGTCACTTAAGAGTTCGTAGGACTCCTGAATTTTGTGAAATCTCTTTTCGGCATCTTTTTCCTTATTAACATCTGGATGATTTTTTTTCACTAACTGGTAGTAAGCCTTTTTTATATCCGATTGACTGGCGCTCTTTTTCACACCAAGAACGTCATATGGGTCAAAGTCCATCAATTTGGCCGAAGATACACTGAAGAAATGAGAAAAAACTCTTGGCTTTGTATAAGACCTTAGCAAAGAGCAATTCGTGGAATTGATAGAGCGTAGCATTTTGATGACTTAACTTGATGTAGCGCCGGATACGTCACTATATATGGCATCATCTCGCCCCCGGTATGTAATTGTTTCGAGAAAAGTCTCCGGTCACGTGAATTGGACTATGCGATTACTTGTTGGGTGCTATAATATTTCTTGAGTGGTCAACGATTTTTTACGCTCTAAGTTCGCTATGTATTAGAAATAGTTTTACTAAATCAAATTCTATCATCCCATGAGTCAAGTTTCATGGTACCATTCTCTTGGAAGTTTAAGTGCATTTTGAGAGCATCCCTCAAGATGTGAGGCTCGTGCAAAGAAGTCGCTTTCCTTGCATTGAAGCAAGCCCTGTCGAAATATTCTTTCAACTGGTCTTTGTAATCAGGATGAGCGCACTTGTCTATAATCTCCACGGCCCTTTCCCTTGGAGCAAGTCCCCGAAGGTCAGCCAAGCCTTGCTCGGTAACAACCACATCCAAGTCATGCTCTGTTTGGTCCACGTGAGGTGCGAACGGCACAATGCATGAAACTCCAGTAGGATCAACCTTGGAGGGTCTCGCCGAGGGAGTGTGCATGATGGACAATTTAGCATTTCTTAAGAAGTCTCCCGAGCCACCAAGACCATTCAACATTCTAGATCCCATAACATTTGTGGAGTTTGCATGGGCGTAGATATCAACCTCCACTGGGGTGTTCATAGCAATGACACCCAATCTCCTGATAATTTCTGGTGAGTTCGAAACCACTTGAGACCTCAAGCATAACTTCTTGGAAAACTCATCCCACTTCTTGTCAAATCTATCAAACCCGGCTTCTGTCAATCTGATTGAGGTGGCAGTTGCAAAGTCCAACGATCCTGAATCAAAAAAGTCCAAAAATGAATCTTGCAAAACCTCTGTCCAAACAGTGAGATTTTTGAAGCGCGAATCTGCCAAGCCTTCAACGACAGCGTTAGCAATGTTTCCAATACCTGACTGTAACGGCAATAAGTTTTCTGGCAACCTTCCCATTCGTACTTCATGTTCAAAGAATTCAATCAAATTTGACCCAATTTTTCTGGATGCTGCATCTGCAGGTGTGTTCGGAGGCACCTTATCGCGAGTCGTGGATTCAACAATTGCAATTACCTTGGAAGGATCCACCGGAATGGAGGTGCGGCCAACTCGGTAGTCAGCTGATGTATGGGGATATGGGGTTCTATGAGGCGGATTAATGGGCATGTCAATGTCATGCATACCTTCAAAAGATGGTGTCTTTGTGTTAACTTCAATGATGACTTTATCAGAAACAGATATCATTTCCGGGGATGCACCAACAGCCGGGCCGGGTATAATGGAGCCATCTTCAGCAATGGCTGTAGCCTCAATAATGGTGAAGTCAAGAAGATCATTTTCTTTCTCTTTGGTGTAGAATCCATAGGTAAGATCTTGTGGAAACATGGATAAATGTTTATCAAAAAACATAGTCCTACCCTCATTTATGGCCTTCGCTATAGGCTTTCCAACTTGATGAGGCGATCTACGCAAGATCATTGAATTCTCCGCCCATCTCGACTCCTCTGGACCAGCTGATGCACCAACAAATAAGTTGAAGGCCAATTTTCCTTGCAAATTATTTTTCTCAACATGATCAACTAAGGCTTTGGGAACAGCTTTCGGAGCCCCGACACCCGTGAAACCAGACCAGCCCAAGTATTGGCCGTGCTTGAAAAGCTCAATACATTCTTCGGGTTTCCTCAATTTGGATAAGTAAGGCGTATACCTCACTCTTTGTTTCAAAAGGGCTGACATCTCTAAAATGACGGAGAAAAGTAGTTTGCAAATTGAAGTATGACCACCACCTCGGAAATTTAGCGAGGAGCTACCGCATGAATGTGCAGGTCAGATCATGGAAAAAATCCCAACATTACCTTACATAAACAAAGCAAATTTTGGCTAAGTTCTCAAATTCCCTGATGATGACAAGTTTGCAAATCGTTACATTAGAATTTTTTCGAAGACAATGATCCTAGATCCGGTAAGAAATACTATTACTCAAGAGTGCAACTCTGTGGAAGGATGTCCTTCGGTCCGAAGAGGGCCGATTTTGCGGCCTTCCTCGGAATAGATGAGTTGTTTCCGGGAGCACGCCACTTTGATTGGTGAGCTCTGACCTGGTCTGGTGTACTGCATGACACCATGCATACTCGGTTACCCTTTCCCCGGACTGGATTTCTTAAAGCAGTCTTGGCCATAACGGGATTTGCGCGCTTATAGCGGAAACCCCCTTTCAGATTATTGCGCCTTGTGGCCCTCGAGAGTAGTACATGACGCTATTTCAATATAAGAAATAGAAAAAACACATTGCCCCGTGTTCAAGAATATCCGACGCATACTTCAGGCCAGAATACATGGCATATGGCAATAATTACATCAGAAGTGAGACGAATGGCAAACATGTATGAAATCGCTTTCCGCAAAGCCCGCGCATCTAATTTAGAATTTTTGTGCAAATTAGTGAAGCATCGCGACACAACGGGGCGTGCGTCTATGGGCGCTTCACTGTACCAATTTTTTTATGTTTTTTGTATCCATGTAGACATATACTTGTTCCCGTGATGCCACCAGCACCATTCTGTTAACTAGTTCCGACCAATGTAACTCTTTTTGGGGCCGAACTCAAGCTTTGGCTGAAAAAAGACACACCATAAAAACGTCTTCACCAACGCGACGGTGGACCTGGTCAAAGCTTGTCTACAAGTCACTTTTATTCTGTTGATTTTCTAGGAGCCTAACAGCTATGTAAGTAGCGGTCCATTACTAATGCATCGTCTTGATTAGCTTCTAGGCCAGTTCGCCGGCAGGGGAATGCTTTGTAAACTGAACTCGTCGCTTTACTTGCCAGAAATACTGGTGGTCTTACGAGCCATATAAGTATTTTAAAAAGAAAACGGATTAAAGACTCTTTTGTGCAATTCGTACTTTCGTCTTATAAAACCGTTCTTTTTATCATTATGATAGGCCGAAAAGTGGTGAATACTACACCTCAATCGAAGATGTTCTGATAAGCCTCGGAACCAGAAGATAATACTGGAAATAATGTGCGCACTTATTTTCCATCCTGGTGAAACTTTCCTTTCGATCAAACTTAAAAATTTTGGAAAAGATACAACATGAATAAATGATATAGATGGATTAGTGTCAACTATGCGATACATTATATTGGAAGAATTCCCTACAAAGCGCTCAAAGTCTTCGACTCTCGGCTTACCCACCCCATCAATTGAGAACTCGTGACATAGTTACTGTATAGATAAGCATTACTTTCACATCCGAGCAGCAAGTCAAATCAGGATTGTCGTTCATGAACACTTAGTTGAGAGTGATCTGGTGAAAATAAAATTAAATAATTGTCGGTACTTAAGTGTTTGATTCATTTTATCTTGAAACCAGATCAATGTAACGTTTGTGATAAATGTTTTGTTCCGTCAAGGCATTGCCTTTTTTTGATCACTCAGAAGTTCGTCACATTTATTCTAACTTATCAAAAACTAAGTACTCGATAACTTTTGAGATTATTTCAAATTATCAGATTGAATAATTATGTGTCAAAAGTTTTCGAATGAATCAAATAACCTAAATGTTATATTTAGAAAATCACTGCTTTCTATCTTAAACATGAAAAGAGTTGATTCATAAAGCCGAGAAGCCAGAGATTTTTTTTTTTCTCTTTTAAAAAAAAAACATCTTTGGCGCAAGTAGAGAGTGAGAATTGTTAAACATTTTCATTCAAATCGTGATTGAATCTTGTTTGGGTACAATCATACCGTATGCATCGCAAGCTGCAATGTGCGATCGCCCTGTCGGCAGCCAGATGCTCATAAACCTTGCCGGCAATTTGTTTAAAGATTGACCTGGAAAACTATTTATTTCTGATTACGGTAAAAGGCTCACTGAAGCTCAGGTTATTCTCATTATGGTTCAAATTCATAAATCTGTCTGATGTAGAGAATTTAAATATCGTGCAAGATCAGAATTCAACCATACACGGATCTGCCCTTGGCCCTTCGTGCGAATTTGCTAATTTTCTTCTCATCGCAAGTTTGATTGAACTCAGAGTCCTCATCAACTTGCGATGAAAGCTTTTTCTTTAGGCGGTGGTATTGCTCAAATATCTGTCTATCCATCACAGACTGCTCAGTCATATCTGCGCTATGTATGGCATATGCATCATCCGAAAGATCAGGATTGTCAGAATCTTCAAGGTCTCTTTCAAGGATTGATTCCACCAACACCTCTTCATCACTTGGTTCTGGTGAATAGTCCCCGCTTATATTTTTTGAGGCCCAATCAATCGCCTGATTCCTGGTGGATGCAGACATCAATTCCCCGGTTTTTCGGGAAATCATTGATTCAACTACCTTATTATGTGTGAGAAAATCATCAAGCCGGTTAACGACAGGACCCTCGATGTATATGTCTTCATCGAAATCTCCCCTTATATAAGCTCTCGCTAGCGAATTCGTTTCATCGTGTGCGAGAGATTCATTTTGGGCAGGGTTTGTTTCGTAAGCATGATTCACAGCAGGCGACTCTCTCTCGTTTGGCAATTTGGTGTCTATAATCGTCTCTGATTCCGTGTCTCTATTTTGTGGTGCTATCTTGCCTGTACTTGTAGCTTCACTGTTATCCTTGACAGTGCATCGTTTTGATGGTGCTTTAGAACTTTCAGGAAGCGTTTCAGTTCTCTTTTCGTTCAAGTCAGGGAAACCACTCATTACCCCGGATTTTGGTAACGCGTTGTGACCAAAGACCTCATCTGTTCTTTCGATAATATCAAGCACAGGATTATCCACCTCATTGTCTTCACTGGTGACCTCAGACTCGATTAATGAAGTAATAATGCGTGGGGAGATGCCTTCCTTGTGAGCCCTTGTTACTTTAGGCGCAATGATATTCTCCTTGAACTTCAGGAGTTTTTGTTTCCTATGTTGAATAGACAGTGTCTGCTGACTCACATCTTCGATTTCTTTGATTTCAAGAGTTTCCTTGAAATGAACACGTCTTTGCGGGTTTTCCGTTTTCTTGATTTTCGTATTCTCGTCCTTCTCTTCTTCCATCTTTTTGCGTCTCCTAAGAGCCACAATTTCGTTCCGTAACCGCATGCTGAGTTCCGAAGTAGCCGGAAGGATTGATGTGTCTATTTCATTAAAAAAATCGTTTAGCGACCCATCATCAGATAAATTTTCTTCCGAATCTTCGAATTCGTACTCAAAATCAAGTTGGTCATTCGTATCATCACTTTTGTCTGAATGAAGTTGCCCAGCAATGAGCTCCAATTCATATATGTCAGTAGGGTATGTGGAATACTTCTCCCTCTTTTCGTACGACTTTGGGCTATCATATGGACTGATTACCTCCATGTCATGAAGAAGCTCGCTAATTTGAGTCTCATCTTCAATTTTGTTCTGTAGAGTTTCTGCACCTTGTATTGGCTCTGGTGCAATGTTCTCTGTAGCCGTGTTACGCGAGTTTCTCTCAACGTTATTCTCCTGACTCGAAGACATGCTTATTAATGGATCGAATAACTCATTATTCAATCTTGCGTCGACAATCTTCCCGTCGTCATCGAGACGCTCCTGAATTTCTACAATTGGTAAGGAAGGAATACCAGTGTTTGCGTAAGCATGAGATAATACGGACAGTATATTCAGTTTGATCTCCTTGAATTTGGGAATATCCGTTGAAGTTTGCTTCATGACATCAGAAAGTTCGTCCGAATCGGGGCGCTATCAAGAAAGCACCTTCTGGGGTCCCCTAAGTAGGATGAAATTCAATATATAGCCCCGTATCAGTCTGATTAGAGAGAACGCGGATCTTAAAGTAGTGAGCTACTCGAGCAAAGATTTGTGGCCTTTGGAACTACCAAATGCTGGTCTCGTAAGTAGATGTCGACGCCAATTCCATTGCCCATGACTGTGTAAAGAAGAGACTCAGATGGATGCGACCTGTATACAGTCAAACCTCGATAATTCGGACCCTCTCAAACCTGACCCTCGGTGCGGGTGCATATGCACAAGGTAAAAAGCAATTTTCTCTTTGTATTCGCGCTTAACTATGAGGAAAATCCCTCGCTGAAACCCTCTCTGGTACCAAAATCTTTTTCCGAAGAATCTCTTGTGACGTATTCGAATTTTGCGACGATTCTAGAAGTTTTTTCATCAAACGCCAATCAAATGTAAGTTTATACATGAAGTGCGTTGATTTTTTGCCTAGTCGGAGGACTGTAGCATGTTCGGATGGTCAACAATTCGACTTTCGTGTTTCGTGGGTGAAACTCTTTGCACTTGTTCGCGTGTTGGGTGCAAAGAATGAAGACAGGTGTAAACATTCTAAGCGTGACGCGTTTGATCGGTCCAATTTCATAATGTGTAAACATATATAAAATGGCAGTATTCACTGCCCGTTATTTGATTTTTTTTAATTTTTTTTTCTGTAAATATGGCAAGGAAGACTTATCAAAAATGGGACAACAGGAAACGGCGTCTCTTGAGGAAGCGCTTTCATGATTCGGGGTGTTCACAAAAAGATTTGATTATCTGGGCGAAAAGCAAACTCAAATTAAGGACTAACAGGTCAACCGTTTCAGATATTTTGTCAAAAAGATTGCGTCACTTAGATGTTGAACGGGTTGAAGATTTAACTGTCCGGAATAAGAAAACACAATGGCCAATATTAGAGCAGTGTTTGTTGGAGTGGCAGTTAGGACAAGAAAGTAGGGGACTATCCACCTCAGAAGAGGAAATAATTAGAAAAGGAATTTTAATTTGGCAAAATCTTCCTGCTGAAGCAAAAACGAATCCTGACACTGGTAAACCCTTACCGGTTCCAAAATGGTCAAATGGATGGGTTGAAAAGTTCAAAAAAAGACACGGAATCTCTTCCAGAAAGAAACATGGGGAGGCTCTGTCTGTTCCCGATAGTGCTCGTGAAGGGATGAATTAAATTCGACTGATCGCAAAGGAATACCAAAAGGAGGACGTGTACAACATGGACGAAAGTGGGTTATATTGGAGACGGAACCTTTCGAGGGGTCTTTCGACAATTTCATTACCAGGACCAAAGGCAGAGAAAAGCCGCATCTCCTTCACACTTTGTACAATTGCCGATGGCTCTGATAAGCTTCCACTTCATTCCATCGGAAAGTCAAAAACACCTCGGGATTTCACAAAAGAAGATATTTGGACGAATAAATGGGAATGGGCCTCAAATAAATCAGCTTGGATGACAGGACAAATAACGATGGAATGGCTAGACTTATTTTACACCCACGTTGGGAAGGAAAGAAAGGTTCTTCTACTCATGGGCAACTTCTCTGCGCATAAGGTTGCTATAAGGAAGAACCTGCCACCCTCCAATATTCGGATCAAATTCCTCCCAGAACAATCCACCAGTTTCTATCAACCTCTCGATCAAGGAATAATTCAGAACTTGAAGGTGTACTACCTGAAACACGTTTTGAGGGAGCACCTTCTGGTTTACGAGACGGCAAACAGTACCTGAGAAATTGGTGAGATTCCGCTACAGATAAAACCGGTAATTTCTCTCAGACATGCTGTATGGTGGTGCCAGAAGGCTTGGGTCTATGAAGTCAATGCTGTGACGATTCAAAACTGCTTTAGGAAAAGCACATTGTTTGCCGAGGACTATCCCGCTGATCTCATGACTCAACCTGAAGGCTCCGAAGTGTTTGTCGAGGAGGACCATCCCGTTGATCTCGTGACTCAACCTGAACGCTCCGAAGAATTTATCGAGCTTTATAACAAAGTCGTGAAAGTCGCAGATGTTGAAGATCCCAGGAACATCTACGATTTTGTATACTCTGATAATGCTGAATCTTCAGGTCAAACCAATTCTCAAATGGAGGAATGTCACTGGCCTGTCGCTGAAGCTGATGAAGCAAGCGAGGATGCTGAAGCAAGTACGGAGGGATGTACAACAGAGTGTCAATATTTAAATTACAGTGCAGCCGTCAGGGCCGCCAATGAGTTGCTTCATTTCCTGTCACATTTTGAAGGTGGCTTGCCAAATATTCTGGCTGCTTGTCGTGAACTCATTGCGAAAATTCATTCAGCTCGGAGGGAGCATTTGGTCCAAATGAAGCTTGATGATTTTCAAATTTGACAGAGCCAATGGCACCAGAACACACATTTAGCCAGCCCAGGCAGCCGAGCTTCACTGTTTGCAGTCGTGTTTGCAGTTCAAAGGACATTGTGGTTCAAATCCAGAAAGGTAAAAAACGTCCTCTTCAGCTAGCAGAGAAAGTAATCGATTTGACCATCGAGGAGACAGCTGAAGATGAAGCGATTTCAAAGACTTCTAAAATGCTGTTTGAATATTTATGTGAGGACGCCAGCACTGCCCTTCATTTACCTGAGCATCAACGAGTACCAGATTCTATATAAGACGCTTGACTCTTGAACATTTGCATCAATACCACTCTAAGATTCAACTACCAGAAGGGGCTAATTTCGCACCTTACATGCGAGTAGCTTACCCAATGCGGACGTAATTCAAACATCGTGCATAAAGTACTTCCTAATCGGGACAGCATCAGTACATCCCTGCATATGACCCCTTACTGAAATCCTGAAAAGTCCAATGCTGAGATCGATCCTAATTATCGAGGTTTGCCTGTATACATCAAATTTGGAAAACGCCACCGAACCTTCGCATCCACCCCCTACCAAATTTCGGCAAATGTGCTCCTTGAAAAAGAAAACAAAAACTCGAATCAACAACCTACCAAGGATTTCTTTTTTTAATTGATCATTCCTCTTTCATGTGATAAAGAAGAAGCACTCTTAAAAAAATTTGTTTGACTTACGGGTTTTTTTGGTTTTTATTTTCTGCTTTGCAATTAGAAAAAAAAAAACATTTAATTTCCTCGAAGATGCAGACATCCCCTGAATTTCATAAACTTCAAACACGACCAGGCCATCTCACCACATGTTGTATACTAGTACTATAAAGGGAGCAAAAGGTGAAAATCGGGGTGGCCATTGAATCAATCAAAAAGGGAAAGAAAAGCCCTGCTATTGTGTGGGGAGATAAACCCGATGGGTCGATAACATAACAGTCACATTACTACCGAGTGCACGCAAGTTGGGTCATTCTGCTGAAGTTCAGCGTGGGGTGAAACGCGGTTCGCCACAAGTCATGCACACGGAAGCTGATGGAGGGGTTTTTTTCTACAGATTTTTATAGTTTTAGGTGGAAGTAGACTGGGCAAGCTCAGACTACGAACGCCTCCTCTCTAATCAGATGCATCATTCAAAAAAAAAAAAAGAAATATAATGTAGCGGTTATTACTCGCTTATGTTTTACAGGGTGGCGCTGCGAGGTGTCCCATGTTGCCAAGTCTTAGCTGCACACTTGTTCAACAATGACAACACGTGAATCGCATACACAAGTAATCAACTACTTCATTTATCAGAATGGAAGATGACATCATGTGATCACACCAAAACCAACCGAAAAATAAAGTAAGTAAAATCTCGGGCAAGGTGAGAACCAGGGAAAGCAGATGGGGTAAGGAGGAGAATGAGATGCTGGGGAAGGTAGTCTGTTTTCCTCAATAACGTCAGGGCTATCAGACACCCCACGTTTTTGGACACTCGCATAGTTAATGGATTTTTGATTGCAAAAATTGTATATGCCTGCCGTACTTCTCAAACATTTGCTTGTGATTTATTATTCAAACAGTTAGATTTCTTACGACCCGGTCTACCCCGACTCAGTCATTATGAGCTCACGTATTACGATTCTTTACGAAAAACGATTTGCTGAGCAATCGTAATCACCATAGAAAATGGATTTACGATTTCTTCGGTTATCGTTTTCGTCAGCCATAATCGTAATTGGCAAAAATCGTAATACGATTTGGGAATTGTCCTAATACGATTTTGGGAATTTGAATCATGTGAAACCGACCTGCTGGATAGCAGCCTTTTTCAAGTAGTTAAACATTAATAATTTAACTCATAAAGAGTATGGATGTGTAAAAGTTATAATAAGACCTAAAAAATACAATCGAAAGTTTACAAAGAAGTGTTTTGCAACCTTGGTTAATCCTGACCGAACTCCTCATGTATTGCGAGATAGATTTCGGATGTATGATCGCAGATGTTAGGTGAAACTAATTTTTTATTCAAAAAATATAACTCAAGAAATGAACAACCACAACAAAAACCTATTGTTAAAAGAATGACAAAACTAAAAATTTAATCAGCCAAATTTAACAGACTATCAAGTGTCAGTATTGATAGGTATAATATTCAGCGATGCTAGTATTATAAAAACAGGTAAACATGCCTATGTACATTTGGAACAAGGACAAGATCAAAAAGAATTTCCCGGCGGGCCCGGGAGATCCTCCCTCCTAAGGGGGATATAATCGCTCTTCATGATTTCTTCCGGGTTTACTTGCATCAGGTCATCGATGTCATCACCGGTCTCTTTAGTGATCTGTGTGCTCAACTCCACGTCATCTTGGAACCATGTATGATCACCCTAGCCTAGATCTTTATTCAATCATATATGAGTTGGCTGAAGCGAGCCCTTTAGAAATATATAAAAGTATTCCTCTACACGACTGCCCATTTACTGGGTGCCTCATCTCCTTGAACGCTGTTTTAAACTCGCCCTCACTAATTGTGTGTGGTCGCGCACGAGAACCGCATCAAGAGAAAGCACGCGAATCAGTTAGAAGTTGCGACTCAATTTCGCGGATAGTGTGTCGTAATGAAATCGTATATGCACCGTGATGCGATCGGAAAATGAATTATGATTTTGCCAAGACAAAAATTTAGGGGCAAAAAAACCAGTGAATAAGATATTCCAGGATTATGTCAGTCAAATAGCGTTCGATGTCGCCATCTCACGTGAAACGAACCTTGTGATTGAAAAGAGAAAAAAAAAAAAAAAGAAAATCAACACAATACATACAGTACCACGCGACAGGCGCCTCGTGTGAGAAGTGTCAGCAGGGCGTGTACAATTGATGCTGGGAAATGAGATCAAACCATTCCTGTCATGCCGATCTCTAAAATCCAGATTCAGATTAAAGCATTAGAAAGGCTTTTGAAGGAAAAGAACTCATACCTGAAAGATGTGGAGACGGAGCTGCTTCGCGTCCAAGAGATGAGGTCAGCGACTAGTGAGAATCTCGAAATCAGAAAGCAGGAAGAGGTTCTTGAGGAGTCGAAAAGAATGGTAGCTGTCGTCGAAGCACAGATAGAAAATTATAAAAAGAGCCTCGTTGCAATTATGATGGACTGCGAGAGCGACCATGAACGTCAGGTTGTGAAAGAGTTGCTCAATAGGTGTTGAAGCACTACTTTTGTAAATCGTCGCCCAGGCGATCAGCTTCAGAAATGCTTCGCTCAAGCTCATCATAAGTACTCTTATTGGAGATCCATCTTTCGTGAACGTCTGGACCTTCATGAGATAGTCCCAAACCGTTGCGTGTTGCTTGACTCCATACCAGGTCACCGCCAATTTCTGTACTTCCATACGCGTAACCATTTGCCTTGTCGATGACTTGCAAAAGATTAATCATTGTATGCTTATTTTCAATCGCGAGAACTTCAAAAGATACCAAGTTGTAATCCTCAATAAGCTCCGCGATCATTTCTGATAGCCGGACAAAGTTTTTACCCAAAGTCGAAGGGGATTCATCTTCTAAGTGTTTTCCTAGATATCTAAGATCTTGCACCTCCGTATAAAAGTCAAGTTTCATCGGCAATTTGCCATAAGATTGGAGCATATCAATTTTTGAAATGACATTGACATGAGGCAAATCTAATTGAAGCATAGATCGTAAACTGAGGAGCAAAACAGATATGTACAGCGATGGGCTCGTGAGATAGAGCGACTCTACCAATGAAACAACACATAGCCTCGCATCATGGACCTTTTCTAGTTGCTTGAAGATCTTCAAGAATGCAGTGTGATGAGTAAACAATTCTACCTGTCCTGGACAGTCGAATAACAAATAGCAATCTTTACCAATTTGTGCCCATAACTCTACTATAGACTCCAAAGCATTTTTGCTAAGGCTTTCTAGAGCAAACATCAATCCTCCATTAGGGCCGAGGTTTTGGCTACTCATTATCTCCTCCACATTGACATAATCACGAATGTCAAACGAACACGATGGGTAAGGTAAGTGCGCGTTCGCCGGATCAAGATTGATCACCGTACACTTGCGACCAATAGCAGACATGAAGTGATACATTCCGTGGCAATAAGTGGTCTTTCCACTCCCAGGTGGCCCAATTACCACTTGACCGAACATGAAGTTTGAGAAATCCGACTGGGTGCGTAAAATTTATCACTATACTCTCGTCTTTCATTCCGTAGTGCGCGCATTAAATTTTGGGGGCGAACATTACGGACTGACGCAAGTGTGACAAACTTGCAGAAAACATGCCAGAAGCTGGGAGTGGAAAATCAATGAGCAACTTGAAAGAGACAAAATTTTTAGACAAATCGGTGACAGTATCCCCTCTTGTACTTCTTTCTGTGGCCGATCATTATGACAGGGTAGCGAAGGACTCAAGAAAAAGGGTCGTTGGTGTGCTCTTAGGGGATAGCACATCAGATGTGATAAGCGTCACCAACTCCTTCGCAATTCCTTTTGAAGAAGACGAAAAGAATGAGTCGGTTTGGTTTTTGGATCATAACTTCATTGAATCGATGACTGAGATGTTCAAAAAGATAAACGCGAGAGAAAAACTTATTGGATGGTATCACTCCGGGCCCAAACTTAGAGCCTCCGATTTGAAGATAAATGATGTTTTCAGAAAGTTTACAGCTAATCCTTTGTTGGTGATTGTGGAGGTGCAGCCTCGATCCGTAGGTATTCCTACTGATGCATACTTTGCCGTTGATGATATTAAACATGATGGTTCAAGGGCAGAGAGAACCTTCGTTCATATTCCATCGTCTATTGAGGCAGAAGAGGCAGAGGAAATAGGAGTGGAACATTTATTACGGGATATACGAGACCAGGCTGCCGGAAACCTATCTCTCAAAGTGACAGAGAGGTATCAGTCTTTGTTGGGCTTGCACCAGAAATTGACGGAAATTGCCAACTACCTATCCAAATTGATAGACAGAGAGCTTCCATTGAATCATACAATTTTGGGTAAATTACAAAATGTTTTCAATTTGCTCCCAAATTTGTCTCAAAACCCAGCTGACTCTGACAGACTCTTTGCATCCTTGTCATCCGATAAAGTTGAAAATACATCTAGTCCTCTCGCAACAGCTTTCACCGTGAAGTCCAACGATGAAATGATGATGATCTACACGAGCACTTTGGTCAGATCAATTATCGCTTTCCATGATTTGATTGAGAACAAGTTGGAGAATAAAAAATTCAGTGAGGAGAGAAAAGAGGTCCAAGTTTGATGTCGCATTTCGCGAACAGGTGCGGATTGTGCGTTTTTTTTTAATGATGTTTCATGTGTCAACTGGAAGACCGTTATCTGATTGAAACGCATGACCATGTTTTATAGGTTGAAATATTCAAATAAGGCCACAATTGCTTCAGGTTACAACTACTTTTTTTCAAATGTAAAGAATGGGCTAAATTTCAATCAAAACTTCTTGTCAAATTCATCGATCGCTGCGACGAGCAAAGTCCGGATAAAGTTCAGAATGTCGCTGGATAACATGAACACGCCAGCTCTGAAATTTAAGCAGACTTATAAACTTTCTTCCACAGGCATAGCTACTAAGCGATTCTACTCTGGTGATCAAGCTACCCGACCTAGTTTCCTGGAGGATAGTATTAATCCTTTCAATGTCTCAGCGCGAGAAAGGAGAAGCGAAGTCTCGAGGATGATAAGCCCGAAGAAGAAGATGAAACAGTTTATCAAGTTAACGAAGCCTAATCTCACAATATTGGTTACTTTGAGCTCCATTTGCTCATATGCAATTTCTCCCAATTCTCTTTCAGTTGCAGAACTAGCCTTTTTGACCGTTGGAACAGCATTATGCTCCGGCTCTGCCAATGCGATCAATATGGGTAGGGAGCCCGAATTTGATAAGAAGATGACCAGAACAAGTACCAGACCTGTCGTCACAGGGGTAATTTCACCAACACAGGCTTTTACGTTTGCTGCTTTGACAGGAATCTTAGGAACATCTATTCTTTACGTTGGCGTCAATTCCACAGTGGCTTTTTTAGGTCTCATAAATATAGGCCTCTATGGATGGGTTTATACGTCCCTAAAGCGGCAATCGATTTTGAATACATGGGTTGGTGCCGTGGTTGGAGCTATACCTCCCCTTATGGGATGGGCTGCGTCCACATCTTTATATCACCCTGGTGGTTGGTGCCTTGCAGCGCTCTTATACGCATGGCAGTTTCCTCATTTCAATTCTTTGTCCCACAATATTGCAGATCAGTACAAAGGTGCGGGGTACATAATGACGGCAGCAGAGAACCCCAGGCTCAATGCTCGTGTAGCTTTGAGGTATTCTTTGTTGATGTTCCCAATTTGCATTAGCTTGAGCTATTTTGGTGTGACTGATTGGATGTTCCCCGTTGATTCAGGCATAGCAAATTTGTGGCTCACCTTACTTGCCTTCCGCTTTTGGAAACAGCAGCGCATTAACCATTCAAGAACGAATCCTCCATCAATGCATGATCTTCAAGCTGCAAATTTGCAGGCCAAGAAGCTTTTCTGGTGTTCAGTTTGGCAATTGCCTGCTGTTTTAGTTCTTGCAATGTTACACAAGAAAGGACAATGGGATCGGTTGTGGATCTATATGAGCGGGAACGGGAACAGAGAGCCGATTAATGCTACCTAATACAAATTTTGAAACCTGATGGGCACGAAGGCGGAGGATTATTAAGCTTAAAACCATGTTTCTTGGAGGATTTTTTTACATGGACTAATGGAAGGAGTACCTGATAATGGTGATTACAAACGAGTCTGTAAATTTGAAACATAGTTTTTTGGCGAACAGAGTTTGAACTGCACATTCAAGAGGAGAAAAAATGATGTATATTGGCTGATGCAACCCGTTCTCTGTTTTCATCGATCCTGTTCAAGCGGAAAGAATGCTTAATTTTGTGCAAGAAGAAAATGAAAGGCATTATCTCACCTTAAGAAGTAGATCAACAATATGCTGAGATGATTGACGATCCGCTCAAACTTTAATCATTTCCTGAGCGAAAAGGTGCAAGTCCACCTTTGCCGAACCGTGACTGGCTCTACTAAAGCATTTTCGAAAATTGGTCAGGCGACTTATCTACGGGTTTGATATGTGTGGAAGGTTGAGCGTACTTTATCTGTGGGTGTTTTCATTCAACCAGAGGTATCAAACAAACCATTGATCAGTAAAATTCATATTTGTCCTTACCCATTGATTGAACGTAACTTTTTATGCTCTGCTGGCCTTAAAGTGTGACCTGCATCTGAAGACATGCGCCTGACCACGGATTTCGGTTTGAGACGAAAAGAACGACGCTAGGAAGAATTAATCAGCAAACAGTACGCCATGCCAATTAAATCACTTGAATCATTTTTATTTGAAAACAAACTAGTCAGTACTAGCTCTATCGAAATTTTGAGGAATGCCACGATTGGAATCGATGTGGAACACTACTTAAGTCGTATATATACATACAAAAAAGAGCAGAGCCTTTCAGGAATAGGGGGCGTTCCAACATCATTGAAGCAATACATTGAATCTGACTTATCTGTATTCGAAGAGTTCAATATTCGCCCAATATTTATCTTGCCTGGACTCAAGATTAACGCGTCCCAGAAAACATTTCAAGTTAATGAATTGTCTCCTCAGGAACAACATCTAGATGCGACTTGGGCCAGATTGTACTCAAGACATGGTAATTCAGGGGGAAGCTCAATAGGATTTACCGGGGAATCGTTTCGATTAAACTTCGAGCCCTTGCCGATAAACCCAATGCTCAATGACATCGTCAAGCTTTTTGTCGAGTTTGATGTTGACTACATGATTAGCCCATATGATGCATCCTTTCAGCTATCATATTTGTACCGGAGTAAAGCAATTGACTGCATTTATGGATCGACTGATGTGCTTCTCACCAGTGTTGATAAGTTTATTTTGGGAATGGAGTTTCAGTCCAAAGACTTCAGATTTGTCGACAAGAAAAGAATTTTGAACGAATTAAATTTAACGGAGAGACAGTTCATCGACATGAGTATAATGATTGGCTGCTCTGCTCAACCAGAAACGCTTCCAAATTTTCCGCCGTCTCCAAAATTTCCGCCCATGTCTCCATTTAATCAAATGAATTATTTTAGAATGGCCATGGATATTTTATGTCAATACGCATCGGCAACTGGACCGCCAGCAGACCTCTACAGTTACATCAAAAGCCTTGGTGATCCAAACTTAATTGAAACTTACCAAAAAGGGTTATCAGCGATCAAATTCATGCCTATTATGACATTCGATGGTAGTATTGAATTGTTTGCCGTGGAGATGTCAAGACTCGGATTCGGGGCGCACGATGACGGTTTAGGGGCAAAAAAGTTAGTTGAGGAAGCAAAATCTGGCAATAGTAATGAAGTTAGTAGTGGCATACCGGGCCTGCCGGGTATACCCACGGACCTTCATTCTGTTTTGTCTCAAAGACTTCCACCAGAGATATACTTTTATCAGTCTTTGGGTCTCATTCCAATGAAACTTCTTGAGGCTATAACCACGGGAGAATATGTCAATCGCCCACCCTTAGCGGTCGACGATGGCTATAGGATTTTAGTAAGCTCAAAGAGAAACCAGAATTTACTCGATTCACAATTCAACTTGATTACCCAATTACTTGCGAGATATTACCAAGTGAAAAGGATTAAGGTTACACACTGGTTTCAGAATGCGCTGATATACCTCAATAACCGGTTGAACATATCGGTGTCTACAAGGCTACGCGATGCTGCCTCATGCAAGATGTCAAGCGAGGACAATGGTGGTCCGTGGTCCGTATTTAATGAGAAGCTTGAAGTTCCAGAATTCCGGAGTTCGCATCAGAGAGATTTAGTCTCAACTTCTTTTCGGCGAGCATTAGTTCTAATGCAGGTTATGGATGATGAAGGGCAATTTAACGGAATTGGTAAAACAATGAAGAGATTTTGTGATGAAAACGCAGGAGTAGACCTGAAGACGCTTGAAGAATTGTTATTGCTACTTTTTCTCATAGATACAGAAGGGATCACGCTGGTTCATCCAGATGATGCTTTTGGAAAAGTCTCGAAAGGATCAGGTGAGGGCTATGGGTCTGTGGATTTAAGCTCTGAGGAGTTAAGTTCTATTTTTCTCATTTCCCGAATTTTGGCGACTCAAAGATTTGATATTCATCCCATCAATTACCAAGGACCGATCTCCAGAAGTTTGCTCGTCTCCCGAAGTCACCTCAAATTCTTTCATGAACTGATGCAAAACTCAATACTTGCTTCTTTCATTGATTTAGTTGTGAGAAATGAAGAGATCAAGTCCAGGGCACCCTTGCGTCATGAATGGAGTGACCTAATCAGGCAAATGCCCTTCTACATGGATCTAAACAACACTCTCTTGGGTGTTGTTTCGGAAATCTATCACTCTTCGTGTGTTCGGGGAGTGAAGCAAGGCATGATGCCAGCTCAAGCCGTTGTGAAAAGCAAAAACTACTTGTTAGATGTGGTTTTTCAGGTAGGGAAACTGTCTCACAACATAAACTTGAGTAGTATGAATAGTGTGACGCCTGATCAGTTCATGTTGGATTTTTCTCAAGGTCTCCGCTTCTGGAATCATTTCGTGCAGTTGATGAAAATCTCCAGGGAGACTCACCCTACAATGTTGTCTGTCTCAGATGTTGAACTTGTGGAGAAAGCTGATAAGATTGTTCAAGATTTTTCAATCTGAGGATAAGTAAAGCAATGACCATGGAAATAGTGGGTGGAGGAGAATCTCTGTATGTGTTGTAAAGTATCAAGGCGAATTACGCTTTTCGCAGACTGAAATCCGGTTCGCGCGAGGCGAAGGACGTATCGTATATTGAGATCAAGTCAGTCTAGCCCGCTCCAAGTAAAGAAACAAGAAATAGCAATGTCAACAGGTTCGAAATATTGGGCATTTATTCGCAATCACAGCACTAGACAGAAAACTCATTTTAACTCCTCGGTACCAAGGGTGACTGGGAGCGGGCCTTTCATCGCTTTACCTAGAATCGAACCCTTTGGTAGCGATGCTAGAGGCCAAGGTCTCCATTTATCACGAGGAGCTGTTATCAACTCACGAGCTGATTCGCATCTATACTTGAGTGGCAACCCTCAAGGATTGGAGCGCAATTTCAAAACTTTACTCGACAGTATATGGTACCAAGAAATTACACTGACTTCTCAAAATACACTGCTCTGTTCCTTTGACTTGAATGAACACTCAACTGTTGCCATGATCGAGGTTAAGAACCAACAGGCCTGGAAGTTAAAAAATGAAAACTCTTTGGCATGTTGGGCAGGCTTTGATTTACAGTTCATTAAGTCCAATGTGGATATATCGGTACGAGGAGATGGGTTTGTTGTTCTAAAAGGAGCTGGGCTTCTTTACCAATTGGAGCTTCAACCAGGAGATGAAATTTTAGTACAGTCTCATGCACTCATTGCAACTTCAGATGGTATCACACGCCAAGCGTTTCATGGCTTCAATGAGAATTCACTCACATGCTTTCTCCGTAAGATTGGAAACCTCTCTGATTACTTAGTTGATCTTCTGAGATCTATCTTTTCAGAGCACAGGCATCTGCAGACAACGTGCGGAAATATTCTGCCCCCACTTTCCAAAGCCAAGCAAGGCCGCTACGAGTTTGTGCGGGGGCCTGGTATTGTGATAGTTCAGAATAGCGTGTTTTGATAGGGTTGTCATTATTCGAAAGTCCGAGACTGTAGATAGTACACGATTACAGAAATTCCGCATTCCGCCAGATGTGCTAGACATACATTCACCCTTCAACACTATGATGCTCACCACTATTACGAAACCACGCGATTGGAGGCTATTAGATAGGGGAAATGCTAATGCTGTTTATCGCTATAGCGGTTCGCAAGAGGAGTTTCAACGAAAAGTCTTGCGCGTGAGACTTAAGAAGCCTAAGTCGCAATACGTATCAACCCTTGAAGCTGTTGAGTTCATGCAAACGTATTGCGAAAAAGGTCTTTCTGAGCTCATCGTCCCTTTCGAATTGACGAGAGTAACTAGAACATTTCTATCAAATTTAGAAAGCGACGACTTCGAAATCATGCTATGCGAGGAACATGCAATTATTATGCAAGATGTGTTGGGCGAAAGCTACCACTGCTACACTATGTCAAAGTACTGTAGAGTGCACGCGAAGCCAGTGAGACACGCATCTGATATTGAACTGGTAGTTCTAGAAATAAAGCCGAAATGGCTCTATCGAAATAAGACCGTTTATTGTCGTAACTGCGCAGTCAGTCAGAGTAGAAATTTCAAAAGGCATTTTTGTTCACTTGACTTCTTGAACAATCACTTCATCGAAACAGGAATCGAGGACCTTTTATCCGAGATGCCCCCTCATCTTTCTGGTCTTTTATCAGAAGGTTCTTTGCTCGATTTACGCAAAGTCCTCCGAGACTATCTTCACACATCTGATAATGTCTTTCAGAATTTAAGAGTCTTACAAGAGCTTACGGACGAAACAGATTTGCTCAGCAACGTGAGTTGCGAGGACGAAATCTCTCAAAGGCTTCTTATTGCAATGTCCATCAGAGACGTAGGTGTGTTCTTGAAGATACATAAAACAGGCAGCTTCGATGGCAGTGAAAAGGGCTCATATACGATTAGACCGTACGTATACGATTTCGATCTCAAACGCAGAAGTAAGCTTGAGCATTGGAAACGAACGGAAGAATTGTTGAAGGATTACTACATGACTCCAAGAGAGGATTGGAGATTTTGTTTGACTGAATAGTCATTGAGCTAAAGAAATTACCAGACATCCTCTTGATACCTGTTTTGGATCTTTAGTGAGCGTAACAACTCGGAGGCCTTTTCCAAAGATATTGACCTTTCTTGAGATACAATCTGTGCAAACATGCTTTGGACATCTCTTGCCATCCTCGAAGCGTCACCACATACGTAGATGAAAGCTCCCTCCTCAAGAAGCTCATTGATTTGCTTGCCTCGAGCAAGGAGTTTGTCCTGGACGTAAACCTTCTTGGCGCCTTCACGCGAGAAGGCGATATCCATCTCGAATACACTGCCAAGAATCCGGGCATATTCAGGCCATTCTTCACGATAGAGATAGTCTTCATCTCTTTTTCTGCAACCATAGAACAACATTGTTTTGCCAAGGTTGATAGAATCGGAATTTTTGAGAAGAGCCACTCTCTCTCTAACAAAAGCTCTCATAGGTGCGATTCCTGTTCCAGGCCCAACGAGTATAATTGGAGTCGAAGGATTGGACGGCAATTTGAATGCGGATCTTCGAACATGCACAGGAAGTTTGAATTTTTCAAATTTTCCCTTTGGTCCGCTTAAATCATATGTAGCGTGTCTGACATCACCTGTTCCATTCTGCGTCACCTCAATATCTTTCAATAAGTTCGTGGTAACGCCTGTAATCATACGGCGCTCCATAATTTCTGCTTCGACCACGGCGGTAACATGTATCGTTGACTTTTCGCTCATCGATGATGACGATATGGAATAGTATCGAGGTTGCAAGGTTGCAATGAGTTCAATCAAGAACACAAAAGGGACATCTTTCCAAGGGACGCCTGCAGATATATGTAAAAGTACATCAGCAAGGTTAAGCTTCTTGAGATGAATCTTTTCAGCAAATTCAGTCTTTTCTGAACCCAAACGCATTGACTCGCACTTGGCTTCTTCCGTTGGCGCAAATGGTGCAATGGATTTCAAAGCTTGCCTTGAGATTGGTCCTGTGATCTCCAAGTGATGCCTCACGACCGCCTCGTATGTGATGGGAGTGGGAAACGGGAGTTGGAATGTAGAGTCAAGAGCCTCCAAAGAAAACACCCGATCTTTGATTTCTTCGAGACCGAAGCACTTGGTGAACCTCTCCACTGCTTCATTGGAATTTGAAGGCCATATCGCCAAATGATCGCCAGTGGTGTATTTCAAATTTGACTTTGAAACATTAAATTCAATATGAACACATGAGCGTTCTTTTGTGGTAAATAATTCTTTTGATTTTGAAACCAGCGCCAAGTAGGGATTCAAGTGGTCGAAAGGACCTCTAATAATATCCTCCTTGTTATTGATATAAGATTTGTTCGGTTCGCCGTTAGAGACATTGTCATTCGAGGCATCAAGTGACTGCTCCTCAATCAATTTGAATGATGGCTCGTATTCCAGTTCACGTTCTTCCAAATTTATATTCGTTTTTAAAGAGTCGAAGCACTCCTCTTTCCATGACAAAAAGTCTTCGTCCATGGTTCCCAAACCATCATCACCTTGACCGTAAGGGGCAAATCTTTCTGCTCCAAGTTTTTCGAACTTGTCGTTCAACTTCGAGGCAACTGCATTGTAAAATTCATAAGTTGAGTTTCCCAAACCAAAAACAGCGAACTTTAGGTTTGCCATTTGATCAGCGTCATTATCAAGCCAGTTAAAAAACTCAACGGCATTGTCGGTAGGTTCACCTTCTCCATATGTTGCCATCATGAAGAACAATAAGCAACTAGGATCTAACTCTTGCAAGTTGTCATAATCATAATCTGCCAAGTCAGCTGTTAAAACATTCAATCCAAATTTTGACTGCAATTCTTTAGATAGTTTATGAGCATAATCTTCTGCGGTACCTGTTTGCGAACCATAGAACACTACACAGTTCTTATCATTCTCCCTTAGCTTGATTAAGAGATTTCTCTCGTCGTCGCTACCTCCAGCGACGAATCCTGCAGAGTTCGTACTATCAGAGCCCGATAAGTAATCTTTGCCAAAATAGTACGCCACAGCTACAGCGAGAACACTTATAACGATAAGATCCAATTTGTCCAACATTTTGCGGAACGAAGAGGACACTTGCTGGGCACTAGAGACAAATTTTAGTCGACGATGGTTCCCGCGAAACGGAACAGCACTTGACTGAGGTGAGGCTTTTCTTCCTGGAGTGCAAAACTCACACTTGAATTTGTATGAGACTTAAAAAGTATGTTGAGGTTGAGAGACGTAACTGAAAATAAAGAGCCTATAGTGAGGATGAAGAAGACAGCGCCAGATACGAAAGAATGAGTCAAAAAGTCACATGTTGAGTCTGAGTTACCTGCATATATTCGATTTTTTTTTTTTTTTTTTGGTTTTGTTGAGCATCGTCCTAAACGAGTAATCGCCGATGTCGGAGCAGTTCTTGCAGATCATCCATTCATCACATCGCGTAGTCACAATCAAGTGGGTTTATATGAGTTGAATTTATAATAGCTTTGAAAGAAGGAAACCTTTCGTGGTTTCATAAGTGAAAAGCGGATAAACATTTATTCGAATTTGCATGTGATTCACGCACAGTCGTTAAAGATCCATTAAGCGTCGGGGCGGAGTGCATAATCTTTTGATCTTGAGCATAGCGAGCAGACCTCCACGCACGAGACCGGTGCCCCTCCCTCGCAAATTTGTCTTGCGTTGAGGGCCGAGAAAAGGACAAAATGGTCAGCGAGCATTTTGACTATTACTAAATTGAGTAATAGAGATATTTACGAGATTTACCGCCAGGCCACAAAAAAAAGTTGATCTCAAGGCTGAAGACATCAGGTAAGAAAAGATGGCTGTCAATATGAATCGCGTTCTCGTCTGCATGATTCGATTAGAACTGCGCATAAAGGTCAAAGCTGATTTCGGTATAAGTGTTTAAGCAGGACTACCAGGCTGATTTTCTTGTGGAGAAATGGGGGCAGAGTTAACATGGCTGACAATAGGTACAAATCCGGGAAAGCAACGCTTCATCGACTCTTTTATCTGGTCACGCGCGCTATCCTCCTGTAGTAGCTCACACATGAAGTCGAATAGCGATTGTGGTTCGAGTTCTCTTTTGCAACGCTCTCCCATAGAAAATTCAGCATTTCCACCTGACTGTTCGGATGCAGAAGTCCCTAGCTTTTTTAAGTAGTCTCGCTTGGTGAGCTCCGACAAGATGCCATGAATCGATTTGTTGAATATCGGGGTATTCACACTTAAATTATCCGAGATGCCAAAATCTTGAAGACTTCTTGATAAGTCATTCTCACCTATTTTGTTTTCACTAAGAACTAATATCGAAGTTACTAACATTATAACGCCACCCATGATTTGCTCTGGTGTATTTATTGTTGTGAAGAACCTTTTATATTTGGGAAAGTAGAACATAGAGCTCAGAGGGACACCTCTATAGCTGTCAAGGGCTGTGGTAGAGTCCCAAAGCCTGAATAGAACATCATTTGAGTCCGGAAGAAGACTTGATGTCAAAATTATCTCATTCCCGACTTGATTTATCGATAGACCGTATGTTGTCTCTAGATCCTGATTTAGCAACGGCAACCACATTTTGAGAGAGATCTTGCTATTCAGTGCCTGGAGAACGGAATTCAAATGTTCATTCCTGATCTTTAAACTGCGGGAGTGCTTGGCCAATAGCATCCTGATCAAATTTGCAATAACATCTTGCTCTTGGGCCGAGGAGACTTTGGAAGAGCCCAGGTTGATGCTTTCATCGAAGTTACTATGGCTAATTTGGGAAAATGATCTTTTCAGCATATGGGTTTTCTTCTTGGAGGGGAGCCACGTATTGGAGGTGGGGTTAGCTTTGTTTTTCCCACGCAAAACGCGTCCTAAAACTCTTGCACGTGGCCGAATTGCGACGTTGATCTACCTTATTTTTTTTTTTTGAAAGAAACTGATTATGCAGGACCAAATATATCTGTGAGGATCATGGCTGAGTGAGAAGAAACAAATATAAAGCAATGACAAATGAAAGCTTAGCTGATCGTTGATTGTATTAAGAGAGGCAAATGATGCACACGACGCAAATGATGCACATGATGCACATGATGCAAATGCTGCAAATGAGGCAAATGAGGCAAATGAAGAACTTATAGTTGACCAGTGCTGTATCTTTTTCGTACATCATCGTACATCGCGATGTTCGATTGTACGAAAACGACGGTTTTCAATCATCGTACATACAAAGACGATGATCTTTGAAATCGGATACTCAAATACGATTTCGTACATCGAAGGCCTATACTTTTCTTAAAGTGTTAGTTGAAAGAATTTCGGCAGCTTTAGGAACCATATCAACAGCTTCGAAGGGTCCCGCGTTGCGTGTATAAGGAAGCCGCTCTTAAAGTTTCTAGGCAATGACTGACCTGTCGAAGGATTCCATTATTCACCGCAGTTATACTTTTCAGGTGCCATAGTGGCACAAATGTGGAACTGTTTCTTTTGTGAGAAATGGGGGTTTGCAAATTAGCTCATTTCATTGAGTTACTTAACTGCTTGAAAGACAACCGTAAAAATTGACTTTAGGGCTAGCTCTACTGGCCTCTAGGGTATTACTTATCCAGTATCTGTATACTCTAATGTCACGAATTTGGTGAGTACAACACTCCAGTGGATAAGAGATCCACTAAAGGAAGAATAATCGAGTCAGTCATTCAGCTTTTTCTTTTCACAAGGACGAAAATCCCGCAGATTTCATTACACCACTTTTAGATAAAAGCAGAAGAAGAAAAACACAAACAGCTTCCCAAGCCGCAAATTGAAATTTCTGAATATTAATTTGAGACGTTCTACGCGATGGTTTAAGCGTTTCTTTACATTCAATAACCGATTTTGGCCGAGAAATGTAAATTTTCGACAGGGTAGTTCCCTACTCTAAAGGAATTTACTTCCAGAAATTTCCAAAATTTTTTATTGAGCCCTTGGCCTATTCAAGCTAGCCACTTGCTTTGTGCGATATTATCTTTGGGGCCTAGACTTGCACAAGGAAAGTCATGGATCCAGGTAACCAAGTTACCGCAGTTTGAAAGTAAGGCAAAATTACAAGCCACATTCTTGTTCTCATTTCCTAGGCCATTACAAGTTGTTTTTTCAAAATATCTGTATTGCCTTCTGTTCGTTTATTGACCTTAATTCTCTTCATGTTCCACCCCATGGTGAGGTACTTCAAACTTTCGTACAGTCGTCGTACATTCGTCGTACATTCGTACATTTCTATCCGATTTCGTACATATCGGACATGTCTGTACGAAAACGATGAATGTTGGATCGTACATCCCAATGTACGTCGTATTTGGACTGTACGATACAGCACTGAAGTTGACTACCATTCTCTTAGAAAGAAAAGTGGCGTCACTGAAAAATACTCCCCTCACTATGCTTGGGCTTTGGTCGCTGCACCTTCTCAGACATAACTGCCACCTTCACAGTCCATACAAAACAGGATTTACAGGGCTTTTGCTCCACGTATATCCATAAATAAATACGAAGCAAAACTGTTCGTCACAGTTCATTTAATTCATTTTCTCTTTTGGGTTCCCAAATCAACGGATCGCCAGCTTTGAGGTAGAGCGCTAATCTGGCTTGTAGTATCGTTAAAATACTACCTTTATTAAATTTCTCCATTTAAATGCAGTTTAACAGAATCAATAAGAGGTCGATTGCATCGGAATTATGACTTGTGACCGATTTCATTCGGCGACACAGTCACAATTAAACGTTATCATGATGCCACATCCTTACACCCGATAATGCGCCATTCAATGTGAAGTTGACTTCCCCAATACATGATACATAAAGTCTCTGTTAGCAAGCATGAAGCCCATAATTTCCACAGGAAAAGCGTACTTCTGCACCATATTATCAGCTTTTGCGGTTGTCATTTTAACTGTCATTGGCTATCTTTTCAAGACAGGTCATGAGTCTATGATGGGGTCAGTCAATGATCCAGATGATGGGGATGCTGTTGCTCAAACAGTTTTTGGCGCAGTGTTCGTATATTTGGCTTTCTTTGCCTTCTGTGGTTCGCAGGCGTACTTGATACTGAGGCAAAATAGAATCAAGTTGTAGTTCTTAGCCGGCACAGACATGCCAATGACCACATATATCACAACAGTGTCTGTTCAGTTTAAGTAGTAGCTACGCCAATATAGGTAGTTAGATAGTCAAATCTTGTATAATAAATGTGAGTTCCAAGCATTCTTCTCAAAAAAAATAAAATAAAATAAATAAAATAATCTAGAACATGATAACACAACGCGTTCAGGCAACAAATGTACGAAACTCGCTGCTGGAATTTCTATGGTCCACTTAATGAGGCTTACATTTCATAACTTAGCTACACCCTCTTTGCCCGCTTTCCAGATAATGTTCTCGCTCCAGTCGCATATATCGAAAGTCATAGATTGAACATCATTTATTTCTGTTCGGGAAACCCCAACATTTAAAGCGCCCTTTAAATGTCCTTTTAAAGTAGGATTGACATCCTGGGGTATCAATGAGCATATCACGCATAAAGATGTTTCTTTTGCACTTAAGATATCCGTGAAGCTTAGAATCGAACCATAAACACTGTGATATGCATATTGCCATAAGTCTGGGTACGCTTCGTGTAATTGACCTTTAACTCGATCTTTTATTTTTCCGTAAATTAAACTCCAGAAGTCTGAACCACGCACAGTAGTTTCTAGCAAGGCGTTGCAATTCACCGACTTGGCAGAAATTGGCCCTTCTACAGTATCAATTGTGGGGCTAGAGCTTTCGTCGAAATTTGTACCAGCCACATCCTCTTGTACAAGAGCTGAAGAGCTAACGAGCCCAGGAAAAACAACTTTCGGCCTCTTAGCTTTCAGATCGGGCCTCAAGTTTCTGGGGGTTACCGCCCTCAAGGCAGTGAGGGCATTGATTGATTTTGGCAATCCTGAAATTGGAGCAATTTTCAAAATGGCTTCTCTCATTTTATTTGCAACAATGCTTTGTGCTACCCGAATATCTTCTCTTTGCGTAAATTTAAAGGGAAGGGGAAGCTTATCATGATAGGTGTAGGGGATTAGAATATCAGGCAAGTTCATTCCAATGCCATCAAACTCATTATATTTGGCAGCAGAAGTGATAGAGTCCTCTGCTAGTTTCAAAAGGTAGTGATCTGTCAAGATAGATTTTTCGGATGATACTGATGCCTCAAGGAGCTGCTGCCTCAAAGCAAAGTGTAAAACTTTACCGATTTCTTGGGGTTGATTGACCGCAGTTAGCGCAGTGGAAGCATAAATGTACCAATTATTATAGAGACTGGGATATTTGTATGCTAGCTTCACTAGTCTTTCAGCTGTCAATAATGTCATACGAGTTACCGCTTCCAATGTTGTGCAAGACAGTTGATCGCAGGCCGAATTTTTATCGATCGCGGGTTTACAGTGTATGCATTTGATAGTGAACTTCACCCGAGTTTACTCACACGCTCACGACATCTGGGTGCGGGTCAGTGTTCTAATAATTACAACTTTTAGCTTCTTTGGTTTAACGAATGGATCATTCAATAACTTTCGGCCTATTTTTATTAGATCAGATAATTCGAAATAACGTTAAAAGGTATCGAGTATTTAGCACATAAGCCCGGATATTATAGAATAAATGTGACTGATTTCGGATTGAGCATGAATGCGAGGTGTCCCAATTAGGCAATTTCGTAAACTGTCTGACGATAAAAACCTGCTTAATAATGCTAGTGCAATGTTTGACACTCATTATTACCAATCGAGTGAGCCGACTCCAAGTCGGCTCTATCTATATAATGACCGGCTTTCCAACACTTAGAAGCCAGACTGGTTTTACTAAAAAAGATCTCAATTAATACATAGTTCAGATATAAGAACCCTGACAATGAACTGATTCTTTAAAAGCCTTGACGTGGCGAAGTTCTCATAAAATTTACTTTGATGGGGCTCCAAGATAAAATGAATCTTTACGCACTTCTATGGCTCGATCAGACGATCGACTTTTTTGGCAGCTAATGCGACGATTTCGGCTTGCGGAGCATTCCCATAACGATGTACCGGTTCAAAGAAGGGCAGAGTAGTAATTATCTGCTATTTACATATCATATTAGGCCCCTAGAAACTTAATAAAGCGGAAGAGACTCCCAGACAAGCTAAGTAGCAGCATTGGGAAATACGGTTTTATGGTGTATCTCAACTTTCAACAAAAGCTTGATCTCGGCCTCGAAAAAAGAGTTGCATCGGTCGGAATAAGTTAAAGGATGGTACTGGTGACATTATGGGAGCATGTCTATGCCTAAGTGGATACAAAAATCATAAAAAAAGATAGAAGGATACGTTGGCGTATTTATTGAATAAACTCATAAATTTACTCGATAGCGATAGTGATATTTTTATAGTATTTGATTTATTTTTCGCAAAACACATCTCTTAATTACTCAATATAAGAAATAACCGAGTGAAAATTGAGAACGTCATCCGCAGGTGATAGCTTATTGAAGTCTTTCCCGCAAGCTCCAGTACTCTACCCTGCCTTTGTTACTTTTTGATACCGCCGGAAATCCACGTCCGTGCTATGCGATCCTTTACTTTTTTTCTTTGATCGTGAGTCCATTCGCCGAGTCCCCAAAAATGCGCAATATTAGGAAACATAGGGGAAAACCTTTTGTTAAATTGCCTAAATGGAACACTAAGCTTGACGCTAATGTCACGAGGCAAATATTCCTTATACATCACTTTGATGTTTCTTATGTCTTGGGCCAGAAGTTCGAAGTCATTTTCCTGTATTTGTGCGACAGGCTCGAAAACGGTCAGAGCTATCAGATTCAGCCTTTCCCAAGGTCTCATCGATCCGTGTACTGGGGTCCACTTCTTACTACTGCGCCAGTGATCTGAGCCTACCATTTCATAGATCCGAGACACAGCTCTCTGGTAGGCAAAATTCTCATCTTCACCAATGAAAGAATTTACGTCTCCGTAGTTGGAACATTCCTGCGTGCTCACCTTTTCGTTGTCATAATGTTTGGCATAAGCCTGATTGTAAGACGAAACGTTCGGACGATAAGGATTCAAAGTCTGAATTGTTGTTTTTGCGTACATCTCTTCCTGCTGGACAACTTCTCTATCCATTTGCTCCACGCTTTCATCCGGAAAAAACAAATATTCAGGTGCAACATCACATCTCAAAAACAATTGGCATCCAGCTTCATACAAAGCATCCACAAAAGTAATGAATCTTCGAGCTTCGTTTCTCATTCTCAAGTTCATGACCGGAACATCGTCAAGAATGAAGACTTTGTACTTCGAGGCAAGCGTGATGTAGTCAGAGGGGCCGAATAAGCCTCTACATATATAATCAAAAGTAAGCCAGCAAATTTCATTATTGTATGTCTTAGGCACAATGAAAGTACGATTGAATACGCATATTTCAGACGAGACCCAATTTTCATTAGCGTCGGAAGACGAATGCTCGTTTTGATACTTCGAAAGTTTCAAAGCTTTGTTGTGCACAAGATTTTGCCACTGTTCAACATGGCTCAAATTATTTTTTTTAACCACGATGTTTTTCTCAGCCAGCGAGGTCTCCGCAAAATGTCTTCTATAGTCAAAACTAGAGTGCATGTCTATTGCAAGGCAGCGACTATGAAGAATACTAGCAAATGATTTGAATCTTGACTTACTGAATCCGGATGAGTAGAGCTCCTCAGGAATTTTGTTTGACGTGGCTATCAATACACCTCCCAATTTGAAATAATAAGTGAACAAAATTCTTATAATTTGGGCTGAGGCAACATCTGGTAGCATAAACTCATCTAGCATAAAAACAGTACTTCTTTCAATCATTTTTTGAGCAATTTCAAAGAGGATATACTCATTTTCCATTTTAAAACTTCTCTTTTGATCCACAGATGCTGTGATCAAACGCTCCTTTTGAATCTGGTTGATCTCTGAAAAGACCCACAAAATAAAGGTGTGATAGTGCCATCTCATTTTTGAGTCATGTGGCAAGCTGAATGCGAAGATATCCATTAGCATAGATTTTCCACACCCAACTTCCCCATTGACCAAGAGACCTTGCGGCGAGGAAACGTTACACAATTCCTCCTCATCAGACATGAAACGAACTATTTCGCGCTTTGTCGTTTCGAAATCCTTTCGGATCCACAGTTTAAGCTTATATACTGGTCCATTGCTAAAGCTTTCCGACATTCGTTTTTCCTCAGCCTTAAGAATTTGAAGCTTCCTCAATAATAAGGACTTTTTCACAGCCGTCTCGCTATCTGGTTTATAGTTGATTAACCGTCTGTAAAGTTTTTGGAACTCTTTCATAACACGTAACTGTGACTCATCTGGAATTAATAGTCCAGATTTAACATAGGACTGATAAACCAAAAATGGATCTGTAATGACCAACGCTGCAGTTTTAGCATTGCAATTATACGTTGATGGTGAAAGTTTTCCAATCACTCCGCAGGGGAGGGTAGAGTATCGCCTATGATTTTTGAAAACCGAGTAGAACCGTTCAAACATATTGGATTTATAAATGGCTTGCATCTTTTTAGCACGGTTGTGGTATCATATTTTTAAGTGGCTGATTTAATCGGATGCGTGATCGGAGGCGGCACTGATTTTTTCGATTAGATCGTATCAGTGCCATGTGCAGTATGTTTCAATATGCAGTTGCATGATGCAGTCGAGCCTCTGGAATTGTCGTGCGAGGGAAAGTTGCAGCTAGCATGCCAGATGACAGCTAGCCCTTGATCCGTGAAGGTGAAGTCAGGAAAGGAGGACGCTAATCACTTTGACGTTCACTATCTCGAGGCTCTTTTTTGAACTTCAACTGAGCAAATTTCTCATCCAAAGAGTTCGAAAGACCGTTCATTTCTTCATCCAGTCGACCGTAGAGTTCGAACCACCATTTAATTTCCGAAAATTTCGGGAAAATGGCTCCATTATTAATGTCATCATTGTAATTTATGTTAGTAAACTCTCCACGTCGGGAGAGAAAGTACGCCCATACCGAGGTAGTTTTATGTTCTAAACCTTCCGCCAAACGTTCCTTTTCAGAGTCGCAAAGAAAAGTGCCATATTGGCATGAGTATGAATGATAGACAAGTCTTTTAAGAAAACGGCCATTGAACTCAAAACTATTGGGATGTTGCCGGTAAATCTGATAAACACAATCAAGAAATTGATGAAACACGGGGGAACGTTCATTGCTTCCCCAATATACAGATCCAGAGCTTTTGGAACTGGAATTCGCCGCTGGATTAGCACCTGACGCGGTGTTTCTCAAATGACCAGCAGCTCGCAGGAAAATAGAAGTCACAAGAGTTTTAGTGGTGGTTTCGAAACTCTTCTTTTCAGTAAACTTCTGCGATGCTGAATAATCCTGCAGGTTTAATTGATCTGTGTCAATAGGCCTTTGGTCTTGAAGATTAGGGGCTTGACCATTCAATTCTTGCAGTTTTGCATCGAGCATGAGGGCACCTACACACCCACCATGATCATTCCTTGTGGCAAACTTGAAACCAAAGCTCAACCATTCTTTCTCGATTAGGACCATGAAGCCTTCAAAAGTTCTGAAATATGGATCAAGACATATTTGAGCCAAAGAAGAAACCTGAGAGGTTCTATCCCAACCATCAGAGCAATGAATCAATACATTGGTATTATTCAAATGAACAGATTTGACAATTCTGTCGACCGCCTGCAAAAGTAGAGATACATGATGAAGCCATTGAGTTCTGGTCAAAGATTGCTGAAGTGAAGAGTTCACATACTTCTCATCATTCCCACCCACAAATGAGTGCTTGTCAAGCTCGCTGAGAACCTTGGTTAGTTTGTTCAACGATTCGCGCATTACATGAATATTCTCAATATTACAGTAAACCTTTTCAACCAGGAGAGCTCTATGGTTATCTTTGTGCTGTGAGAACAGCGTTCGTTCACCGAGACATGGCTTACCACGATAATTCTCTACATTCTCAGTACCAGCCCCCAAAGCATGCTGCGCAACAGCATTTGTTATTGGTCTCAAGTCGATTATGAGGTTTCTTTGCGGCTGATAGCACAGGTATGATTCTTTACCAAGTTGAGAATCCCTTTCCATATTCTGAGAGTTGAAAATCTCCTCAATAAATTTCTCATCTTGAAGAGACCTGTTTTGCAAATTAAGACCGACAAGAGGTTGCAGACATCTCGCAATTATGTTTCCATTCACACCTTGATGGTGCTTGTATACAATTGCTGGAACCCTCTGCTTTGAACGGAATTTTCCAGCATGTTGAATCACACTGTCTGAAATTGAGCAAGGCACCACCAATAATTCAGGATATGAGGAACAGAATTTGAAATCTTTGTTGATGGTACTTATCCTCCAAAATTGATTCACATTTTGTGGCAGAAGCAAAGTTTGTCGCGCGTATTCCACATGTGGTTCATAAAGTTTCCAACATGCTTGTTTTACGTTAGCTTCAAATGTGTTAGGTTCATACCTAAAAGCATAAAAGTGGTTGAGAGACCCAATGGTCTTAGGTTTAATAACAAGCTGACTAAGCTTATGATATACATCGGAGCAAAGGGAATCATTGCAAAAATCAAACAGGTAGTATGTAAAGTCTTTGCAGAAGATTCTAATATGGGAAGCAGAATATTTATCAAAGTCATCAGTAAGAAGGCTGCTCGTTACACTATTGTTTGATAAATGGCCCCAAGAGCTTCCTCTAGCCCTAAACAATCTCTCTATCATTGGGTAACATATCCAGATTTCCTTAGGCCCATGAGTGTGCTGATCTGGTTTACAAGAGAAAACCAAGTGGTACCTTGAGAGAACGAACGTCCCTCTTGTCCTGCGTCCTTTTCTTGTGAGAAAAACCCTTTCCAAACTTAAAACGATCAGATTCTCCATGTGAATGAGACTGTTGCATCGACACGCTGCGCAAGTCTATGGGCGCTCGGGCATGTTCTTAATCACGCGCCGGAAACAACGCGAAATTATGCAACTTTAGAGCTTGAGGAGAATAGTACAGCAATTGATTTCACACATGTGTCAAAGAATAAAATTCTTGGGAAAAATAAATACTAAGAGCTTGACAAAGGGTACGTATTAAATTTACTATATCAAGCAAGTGATATGGAAGAGAAACCGTGCATCTTAAAGCGGCCATGACAGCAAGAGTGCTCGCCGGATCTCTTGTTCGCCGTGTGCTGGTCTTGAACGTCATCACAAGCCTTCAAATTTGGCGATACCATTAGAAGTTGAAACTTTTCTTTTGTTTTTCTCTAGGCTTCCATTTCCACCAAGAGCATGCAGATTTTGGACTTGCTGCACTTCATACTGTTCTTCGGGCAATGTTTTTTTCGCCTTTTGCAAGTTTTGAAAAGATTCACGCCGCCTTTTTTTCGTAGTTCTTATTGTTTCACCTGAGGACCATGATTCGCTATGTTCGCATGATTTGTTTTCCGGTATGTTCTCTTCAAAATCAAATTGAGTTTCATGCTTGACGCCGAGAGCGCCATTTTCATCTTCATCCTCTGACCCGGAAAATTCACTATAAGAGCCAAGATCGGACTGTTCCAGGCTGTCAGAGTTTGAAAACTCTTCTGGTTCTTCTCCAGCTTGAGAACCTGTTTGCGGGTACAAAGATTGTCCTGACCAGATTTTCAAACTTTCCATACCGGAACTCACAAGCCTATATTCAAAGTCAATGTCAAGACCACCAACCTCATCGACGGCACCCGACTTGCTCATAAGTGACGAATGAACCCTTGACTCCATCACCTTTCCTTTCTTATAGTCAACCCTATGCAAATAGCCTTCACTATCCCCACACCATACAGAGTTCATCATATCATCATCCCCTGAGTCCATTGTTGAAATAATTGAGTCTATCGAAGCATTCTTGTTGACCCTGACTCGCGATAATTGATCGGAAAGCCCATTCGCAGAGTTTTTCCAATAAGTAACCACACCCTCTCCATGGGACACAAGGACGGCATCATTTTTACCACTATTGATATATTCTGTTGGGAAGCACATAGACAATAATTCATCTGCCTGATCTTCAGACTGTGTTATAATTCCCTTTCTGATGTCAATGTGTGCCAATTTAGTGGAGCCCAAGACAAGAAAATGGTAATCAGAGACTGCAGGCATTGGCAAAATTTTGTTAATGGCGTCCTCATGAATATTGTCCACTTTAAACTTTAGTTTACTTGCGGAAAGATTATGGCTATCGAACACGAGAGCACTCCCATTCTCCGTTCCCGCAACCAAAAATGGCCGTATACTAGACATGGATAATGTTGTTATAGCGTCTCTGGGAGTGCTTTCTGAATATGATGAAATATCAATCTTCGACAGGACTTTTCCTGTTTCTGTCTTCGCCTTCTTCAATATATCATCAGTTCCTACAGTGAACAAATGTTCACCAACACAATTCTCTGTTGTATCAAAAATGACAGACCTGCAAGATCCTTTGTGCCTTTTTGTTTTCCAACCAATATTTACCAAATCTCCATTCACCAAGTTTGCATGATCATCTTCCGACTTCCACCATTTTTCTCTCAATTGAGAAGGTAGAATAGCACCTTTTGCCTCATTCGATAAAAAGCTCGAACGTTGAGTGGCAAGAGACTCTTCGAGTTTCTCAGGATTATAAGTATGGCAAAATACATGTCCAGTGCCCAACCCCGAGACTAAAATCGGGCGAGTTGGATGTGCTGCAACGGAGAAGAGAGGGTCCGTGAAATTGATGTTGAGAATTGGAGGAACCGCAGACTCGTTTTTCAAAGGCTCGGATACATAATGGTAATGCCTTCCCATTGCACTGATCCCGGTGGTTAGTTCTATTGTGCAACAAAAAAGTGTGTCGTAAAGATAAGGATATTTTAAGGGAAGAAGTTAATCCGCCCGCAAGAGCGTGTGTAGTATTTGAGATGAGATATGCCCTTACGTCAGTCCGCAGTCGCACAAAGGCTTGTCCCGAAGCGGGCGAAGGGTTCGGAGAGGTATTGTGAGCGATGTTGAATTACAATATCTAAGATTTGGAAGTATTTGAATGGAGGATTGTTCAGTTGAAACTGAAACTTGAAGCAAACTAAAAGATATCGCCACATTCAGACAAATTTTTGTCTCTCCGTCTTGTCCAATATTCGCCATTATAATGCCAGTAATGATCACCTGTCACAGGATGGGTCTGCTTAATGAACCATTGCGGTCTGAAGCTTTCACGATTTAGTTCCCTCCGCTTCCTGGCGGATCTCTGCTTCTCTTCCACTCTATTTTTCTCAGCTGAAGCTTCGTCATATCTTCCATCCTCCATTGCCCTTTGATCTGGTCTGAGTCTAGTGTCTGTGGGTGCTAACCATGGCTTAAGAACGTCGTTAATATCATTTAAAGTAATGGCAAACGATGTTAAGTTGAATGGAACATCTGGCCGAGGGGCCACTTGCCAAACTAAAAACTTGTTTCCGCTTTCTGGATCCAGACATCCATCTGAACTGTCAGCGAGCATATCTTTCCTCTTCGAGCTGTAGTCTTGGGTCACTTTCTTGGCGAATATTTTGGAGTTCCAATGACCGGCAATGGCCCAATGTGGTTTGCCATTTCTATCATTTACCACACCAGACAATTGGTAGGCCGATGAGGCTTTCCAACCTCGTTGCTTCAAGTCAACTTTGATCACATCCCCGGTGGTATGATTGCGTACTTCCATGATACCAAAGTTATCAACCGTAGGATTTCCCATGATAATACCTACTACAGAGGTGTTCACTTTCTTCCAACTGTACACCTCTTCTTCAGTTTGTTCTCCCGACTCTGTCACAACACCTGAATCGGGTCTTATGGTGCAAAACATTTTTCCCAAGTGTTGGAAATCAAATGATCTTCCACGAAATTGAGATTTAACAGCATTTTCTCCATAGTAGTCCCATTTGACCGATTCAGCATGGCAAGCGCTGATCGGTGGATGGTGACTCACTTGCTCAGAGATCATGCGAAATCCCTGATCCTTTCGGCAATACTCGAACGTTTCGCCCAATAAAGGGTTAAATGGTTTTGCAATTCTGTTGATCGTGGACGAATACTCTGATGCAGCAAATGCAGCAACATACACCATTCGCAAGGTTGAGTCTTCGATGCCAGCAGCCTTAGTTAATAGATCATTGTACTCAATATCCTCGGCTAATCTTTGTAGTAAAGAAGTACATTCGTTGAAAGAGACAGGAAGAGACATTTTTGTCATATCTTGCCCGACCATCGATTTGACGATTCCCCACAATCCAACCTTTGGACGGTTGTCCTTGTCCATTGGGAGCTTAGTCCTTGGCGCCAAGTCATATCCTAAGAAAGATCCCTCCTCCTCAATTTGCCTGCTCTTTGCCTCTTGTGTTTTGGTAAGATCGGAAAGTTTAACATTTATGGGTGAAGTAGGCTCCCCCACTGTTGAACCCGAGTTGAGAGTCGTTTCTTCACCATAAGTTTCAATGGACTTTAGCGGTGGCTCTTCTTTAGAATCATTGAAATCATCTGCATCGAAAAATTCATCTTCTGAGTCATGGAAGAAATCATTTAATAATTCTGATTCGCCATCCTTCTCGGGTGTGGTTGATGATCCATGCGTGCTTGATAGCTTGGTATTTGTGGCTTCATCCGTTTCAATGTTAATTTGAGGCGGTGATAATCCTTTGGCTTCGAGGATTTTACGCAACCTGTTTTTTTTACCTTCATACTGAGCCAAAGTCTGCTCATAAGTATGAATTTCGTCTTCGAGTTGCCGAATTGAAGTTTCCCACAATTTATTCACCTCCTGTTGTCTCTCTACTTTTTTAAGAAGTCGCGATTCTCGAATTTGCACCGATGAGTCGTACAGTTCAACCAAACTTTGAATGTTGTTTAGTGTTTTCAAGCCAACCCTGTAAGTTTCCTCATCCAAAATACCATTCTCTGATTGCGGGCCCAATGCTTTGAACAATTGGTGGAGACTGATGACCTCTATCATAATCGATCCTTTTGTTGAAGTAACTTGCTCGACAAGCGCCCTATTTTCGGATGAATCCATAGTCATTGAGCCGGAATCAGAGTACACACTGTCCTCGAGATCATAATCAAAATCTTCAGCGACAAGATCTGCACTTAATCGCATTTCACCTAGAGGATTCCGTTTCTCGTCGATCTGAGGTAGGTTGGTTTGAGTTGCTGAAGATTTCACTCCTGTTGAGCTTGCGTCAAAAGATCCCAAAGACACGGAGTCCTCTGCATCCGAACCTGTGAAGGAAGAATTAGATACTTGACTTGGCGATTTCTTGTGCAGGCGCCTTCGACCTGGAATATGCAACAACTTCTTCCTCTTCTCTTCTTCAAAGGGATACTGTTCCTCTGTTACAGGATGTGTGCTGCCCTCCGTAGACTCCCTTCTGGTAACGGCCTTGTTGTCTTTTCCGCGAATCGAGTCTTTTGAGAGTGTGATAGCGTTTTGCAATGTCCAAACCCAACGGTTGGTTTCCACGGGGTGATTGGCTTTAAGGTGCCACTTGATTCCATTTTTACCAATGATTTCGAATTTGAGCTTCTCAGATGAGTCTAAATGCAATGATGCAAAGCCGAGATTGAGCGAGCCTCGGCAAGCATTGTTTGTATCATTTTGATTGGCGTAGTATGATAATATGCCACACTGATCTAGCACAAAATAGCGTAGTTTATAACCTGATGCAAAGTTAGTCCATTTTCTCAAATACCCCTTGTATGTTGGGATACTTCCGGAAGTTGAAGCAATTCCCGAGCTATTCGTTGGATCCATCATGTTTTGGTCTTTGCTTGCGTTTTTCAAGAGCTTACGTATCGGATCAGCTCTGCTTGAAACCAAGTCTATTGGAAGCTTTCCTCGTTTATCTCTTTTGAACGGGTCACCTCCGTGTTGTAAAATCCATTCACACATTTGAAGATCTTCCTTGCGTATGAACTCATGCAAAACCGTATTACCTGTTTCGGGATCTGCGCCATTAATGTCAAGTAGCTCTGAAGCTCTCAAGTTATTAACGAGCAATTTTTCTAGACTGGAAAAGTCTCTTTGACTGAAAAAGTTTCTTAATTCTGTGGCGGAACGTTCCACGAATTTTGCTCTCTCGTACTGCATCAATTGAGCGATGTTAGCATCCTTCGCAAGCTCCACGGGTTGCTTCTTATCATCGTTCAAGACTGTGTCATTGATATTTGGTAGTCCCATCAAATACTTTACAACGTGGAACCTCGAGACCATCACAGCAAGATGGAGAGGTGTATTACCGTCCTGATCCTGAGCATTCACATCAAGATCAAAATCTTTATGTTCAACCAAGAATTGTATCAGCAGCAATGGTGCTACCTGGACAGCATAGTGTAAAATGGTCTCTCGCAATTTTATAAGATCTCTTGTCTCCACGGTGGATTCCACAGTTCTCAAGTGAGAAATCAAAGAACTAACTTTTGTGTCGTCGCCTACTCGCAAAGCGTCAAGGAGCTTTAGACGATACAAGGATGCGTTAAGCTGGGGATTCATTTGAATTTTGTCTTCTGCTTGACAATCTTAATATGATTCAAGCTTCGGTTTGTGCTTTCGCGTAAAAGAATACAGCAGAATAATTTCAAGAGATCTGAAAATGTGTTCGAAGAAAATTTGGACACCCGAGTGTTTTGTGAGCTCCGCGTCGCACGTGACGCCCTAACTCAGCAATAGTGCTTAAAATCGAGCAAACGTGCTGAGGACTTCACACTTGAATGGCGGAGTGTCGCGGGCCGATAAAACTCTTAAGCTTGACGGTTTTCCTTTTAGCTTGAAAAATCAAATAATTAACTTCAAAATTTAGGCATCGACTTTTTAAAAACAGATACTTTTCTCTTCTACTTGAAGCATTCGTGGGGACCTACAAAGTCAAACCGAATTGTAATTTTAACAATTGTGTGATGGATCTTATATCTGAACTATGCATGAAGTTAGATCTGTTGGTGAAGCCAGTCTGGCTTTCCAACAAGTAGGGTGGGAAAGAAGGTCATTATATAGTTGGAGCTGACAATGGGTCAACTAACTTCGAGCGCAATTTCAGGATGTAATTCCATTTCCCGATCACTACTTTCGCAGGTGCTCATTGTTAGACAGTCAATTGTAACTTGACTAAATGGGACATTTTGCAAATTTGCGTCCGCGTAGCCTTTTTTAGACAAGGAAATAAACGGAATATATATTCGTGAAACAAAAAAAAAAAAAAAAACACTCATGATTGGTATCTATAATTGTAAAATGTCTCAAAAACTTATCTTACTACAGGTAGATACGAAGCAATCTGTCAGTTATTTTACTAGAATATTTCGAACATCAGACTGGGGATAAGTCAGCGACCCAAGTTTGCGCACGTGGCCCTTTTGAAGAAGCTCGGCCTGCGTGTCTCTGCCTTCAAAAGACGAATCAATAGATTTTGATTTTTCAAAAAGGGTTCAAAGAGATGTCTTCTAGTTTGAATCCAAAATATGCAGAGAAAACTAAAATGGCCCATAAAGTCGAACTGAGTCTAATGTGTGTGTGTGTGTGGGGGGGGGGGGGCTTTGCTCAAATGCATACGATCATGCAGCACGGGACTGAGCAGCATTTACTAAAACGGAGAGAAAAAACACCAAGAACGCGGACGGTTCATTGTCCCAAAGATTCTCAAATGCCGAGGGCGCTTCCGATACTATAAAAACATAATTGATAACTTTTGCTGGCATCCCATAATCAAGAAAAAATAGGTCCTCTAAATCTTTTGTTGATTTACTCAAACATCAAATTTTATTGGCGATAGTAACATAAGCATCATCAGGAAAAAATAAGTCACTCACGCACACACTTATTGAAGTCGTCTTAGATAGTGGCATCCGTGGCAAAAATGTGTCCGAACCCTTTTTGGCTCGCCATGTTTATAATAGCATGTGTCACTCAGGTTTGGGCTATAGGCATGTCGATAGCCCCAGTTGTTACAGGGGAATCGAAGCACCATTCTTCGCTATCAAACTTGATCAACTGTCTAACTTACACAACATCAAAAGATGACATAATCATGCTTACAATATATAGTGGTGACAGGGTAACATCGCAGCAATTGAATCTTCGTATTTTCGACTCCGAAGACAATACATTACGCTCCATGCAAGACATGAGCGGTGAACAGTCCATTATATTCACCAATCTCAACAATCCTGTTCAAATCAGCCAGACCCAATCAAAGAATCGGGTCGGTCTCGCAAATAGAAGACACGTGAAAGAGGATCATATTGATGCTTCTATGCTGGAAAAATCTCAAATACATATATGCTTCGACAACATCTACTTTGATAAGTCGTGGAATTTTCAAAAACGAAGCAGGGATGTGCAGATTACTATCACCATTCGGAATCTTACGACGCTCAAACAAACGAACTACAATAACTACGCGAAGTATTTTGTCCATATCAGAAGTGATGGTACAGAAAGCGCAAGCGATAATAAAATTCCCGACTTCACAGAGAGTGATTTTGACAAAGCTGTCAATCAACTACAGACCCTGTTGAACGAAGTAAGCGAAGAACTCAGAACATCAGAAGAAAGGCTCCAAACTTTGAAAGCACTTCAAGTTGAGCTAAGGAATGTGAATGAATCGATATTTGAATCCTTCACTCGCACATCTTTAACAATAATAGCAACGATATGCTTTTTCGGAGCGGCTCAGCTTTCATATATTCATATCTTTCTCAAGCGGAAAAGGCTACTATAGCCTTTTTACTTTGAAGCCACAAAATTATCAATAAGGTAGCTTCAACGGACACAACCTACAGATTTTACTTCCACAACTAATTCTTTAATATATGAGACATATCGGTTCTTCTATACTTTTTAGTGCTGTATCTCACCAGAACCTCTTAATCGTTCGGAAGTGATGATATCGTTACATATAGACTCTTGCGCGACCTTTCCGATTATCTCACTGGCATCGGCATACATCATACTGGCATCATAACCCATGCGTATTCTTTGCTCGTTTATTCCCAACTCACAAGCACATAAAGCTTTGAGTACGTTGTAGTATCTAGTGATTGTGTTGCGAGTGCTTTCACTAAGATCCAAGTCGTTCTTATCGCTGTAGATTTCCCAGGAGCTCTCCTCCTCCAACCTTGTGATCGACATACTTCCTTGACCAGGGTTATACCCACCTTTGGCAGAGATTGAACTCTGCTCTCTATTGATGGTAGAACTTAAATTAGGTTCCGTAGAGTTGCTGGCCTTGCTCAACCAGATATAGCCGTTAACGCCTAGGATGACATTCACATTTCCAGGCAACTGATAGGTATGGTTCTTTTGTTTGATTATCAAGCTCGAGGGGATTTTTAGAAACATCCCGTTTCTTAGCTTTCCGTACTTAAGAGATCTGGTATGCAAGGACGCCATTCCATTGTTAAACACGGTTTGGACCTCAGCATTCAAGAGGTCGCCTTCTTTCAAAAGATTTCTCATTTGTAATTCATCACTTTCAGACTTTCTTCGCAATACTCCGCCAGGTAGGTTTACCGATCCAAGCATTAAAACCGCATCCTGTTTGCACCCAATATCTACTTTCCAGCGTTTTTGTCCCACCTCGGTGATTCTTCCAACCACATGATCTCCGGTCTCGGCCTCGTATCTACCCCTAAGGGGAATAACACTCAAGAGTCTGTTTACGCGGGAAATGTTTCCAGCAACAGATGAAAATGTTTGATTTTCCAAGAAATATGTTCCGTGTCCCTTCATCCATGTTGGGTCGTCCGTAATTAGTTCCCCTGGCGTAACTATCGAGGCATTTTGACTCTGTCTGTCCTTAAACGAAGAGATGTGCTCGTGATCGGATTCCATATCAGATTCGGACTCATATTGACGCTTTTCAGTAACTTTGGTGGGTCTGGTGACGCTAATTACAGAATTCATAACGCTTGGGTTATGTTGCTGGGTTCGAGTACCCTTTACCCAAGTGAGTGAAAGAGCTGTGCAGTGCGCGATGAGGGCACGCTCGCGAGACGAGACTCCATTGACCCGCAATACTTCGTCGCCGAGAAATCCTCATTGATCGACAGTTCTTGTGTATGGCGAATTTACTAAGTAGATTTGTCCCACGAAGCTACTCTGCCCTTTTCTTTCAATCACGCACATTAAGCCTCACCAACAAATCAGAGCGAAGGTTCATGATGAAAGAGTATGGGAAATTTAGTCCACCAGTCAATCGTGCGATGAGACATTTGGATAAAAGTTTCTTTCAAAAAGATATCCCGCTTTTAATGGCCGTATTTCCAAACCCAAAACACATAAGCGATTTTGTTAAACTGTGCAAGAACGACGTTCTTCTGATGCCAGGCGTCAAACACATCGTACCCATAAACAAGACTAAAGGCGTCTTGCTAAGAGATGACATTGACAACTTGAAAACTTACAAAAACCTTCTATCATCAACAGCATTGGAAAAATTAAATAAAAGTCAAGCAGAAATTTTGCCATATAATCTTCATTTGGACTACTCCTTCTGGAAAGCGGATGACATTTTGCGTGCGGTTTTACCAGAGCATTTAATACATGAAGCTCCTTCAGGATATGCACAAGCTGGTCATATTGCGCACTTTAATTTACGGAACGAATTCAAGGAATATGGTGGCTTGATTGGTCAGCTAATTTTGGATAAAAACCCGAATATTCAAACTGTCGTTGATAAAATTGACACGATTGACACTAAGTTCAGAACGTTTAAGATGAACATTTTGGCTGGGAAAGATGACTTCATAGTCGAGCAAAGTGAGAGTGGTTGCAAATTTCGCTTTGATTTCAGCTCTGTTTACTGGAACCTGCGGTTAAGCACTGAACATGACCGTATCATAACTCAATTTCATCCTAACGAGGTTGTAGCGGATGTGTTCGCAGGTGTTGGGCCATTTGCCATTCCGGCTGGTCGCAAAAATGCGCTCGTGTTGGCTAACGACTTGAACCCCCAGTCCCATAAATACCTTAAAGAAAACATCTCACTCAACAAGGTTGACGCTTTCGTGAGGGCCTACAATATGGACGGTAGAGATTTCATCAAAAAGTCTCCCTCCATGATTTTGCAATGGGCGATGTCGCAAGGAAAGATCGAGAGAAAAGTGATGATCAAGCGTCGCAAAATTGATGAGAGTACCAATGAGTCAAGGACCGTGAAATCTTTTGATATTTCGAATATTGAGATACCCAAGTATATCTCAACTTACGTGATGAACTTGCCTGACTCTGCTTTAACGTTTTTGGATGAATTCATCGGTTTGTATAGTCGCGACAAGGAAGTTGAAACCATGTTGAAAGACGATCCAAACTTCAAACTCCCGACTATCAATGTTCATTGTTTTGAGAAATTTTCTGCTGAGGAACCAGAGCCTCCCATAGAAGAGCTTCACAGAAGAATTCACTCGCGGATAGTCCAAATTATTCAACATCCCGCACCATTGGAAGAATTTAGTTTTCACTTGGTGCGAAAAGTTGCGCCCACTAAACCTATGTTTTGTGTAACTTTTCAGCTCCCAAAGGAAGTTGCGTTGAGAACTTGCAAGTGACCTAACGAAATCCATACCCCATAACCACTTCTCATACCGTGTAACGCAAATCCATGTCTTCGCCACTCATTTTACCGGAATTTTATCTTCAGAATAACTATTCGTCACTTCTATATGCATTTGTCAAGTTTTTTGTAGATCCTGAAATCTTTGCGAGATTTTTAAACAACGACCAGACAGGATATGCTCACTTGTCATATGGAACCGATGTGAACGTCCTCGTAAAACACCTAATGACTTCCCTATGCATTTGCTTGATGGAGATATTTTTATTCTGTTATTTGAGAGCGATTTGCTTAAACATTTATCAACCCCGATGTTTTTGTACACCTGAGGAGGAAAAAATGGAGTTACTCTCGCAAGGCTTTTTTGATTGGATTAAACCTACCTGGAATTACGACATCAGTGGTTTTCTTTCTATGGGACTAGATACCTATTTCTTTCTTCGCTTTATTAATATTCTCTTAGTCTTTTTTGCGTCCTGCGGTATTCTCAACTTGATTATACTCTTACCTATCAATTTCAAAGGATCAACAGTCACATTCCAGGCAAAAGGTTTAGACCGCTTGAGTATTTCAAATATAGCCATGAGTAAGGTGAACAGACTCAATTTTCATTTTGTTTGCTCTTTGTTCACAATTGCTTTTTTCAATCTCCTTTTATATCACGAGTTTCAGAGCATTACTAAAATCAGATATTCGTATTTGAATTCACATGCTCATCGGGCAAAGTCATACTCAAGAGTTTTACTTTTAGCCAATGTCCCAGAAAGCTTGCTTAATACCGATTCACTTCAACGAACTTTCAGTATGTTTCCTGGTGGAATCGAGCGTGTATGGCTCATGGATGATTACTACGAATTCTGGTGGCAGTGGAAAATGGCTATTGAGGCTCTAGACATTTTAGAAGTGGCCCATATGGGAGTTTTGAAAAGCTTCAGCAAGAATTCAACCTCACCAAGAGAACGCCGTAGCTTCTTTTATCCACCGATATATTTCCCATTGTTTTCAATTCCTATTTTCAGCAGAATTATTGCAATACGGCTCCCAGGAATATTCCGTTTCTTCATTTTTCAAAAGCAAGAATCGATACAAGAATGGTGCATTAACATATTATCTGAGACTCTGAATGCGCTTCTGAAAAGAGTTGACGAAATCGCAACAGGCAATTACTTGAAGATGAATAAGGTTTTTCTAATGTTCCGGTCACAAGAATCAGCTTACATGGCACATCAAATTTTACTTACTCTGACTTTTGGTTCTCTCAATGAAAGCTTAATAGAAGTCAACCACAAGGACATAATCTGGGAAAATTTAGCAAGAAACCACAACTGGAAGATTATGATCGAAAGGTACCTTCTTACAATCTTGATGATTATTATTATATGTATTTACGTGATACCAGTCTCTTTGATCACGTTGTTTTCTCAGATTCCTTTGATAACACAACTTCTTCCTTTCATGGGTTTTTTGAGCAGCTTGCCTGAAGAAATCAAAACAATCTTCTCAAGCCTATTACCTACAATCCTTTTGAATATGGTAACAACATTACAATTAAAAGTCTTCCGAAAGCTTTTGTCTTTGAAAGGATCTTGGACTGGTGCTGAACTCGAACTAGACGTGCAACGCTGGTACTTCGCTTTCTTGTTTATTCAACAATTCTTGGTTGTTTCAGTTCTGACAAGTATAATTATTGTCTTGTTCCAGGTCGTCGAGAAGCCGGTATCCATACCAATTCTTTTGGCGGCGAATATCCCAAAAAGCTCCATTTTCTTTTTCAAGTATCTTTCTGTTAAAACATTTTCCTTATGTGGGAGCAATTTTCTAAGGCTAAACGACTTAATTATGCTGATTTTTATCCATCATTGGAAGGACCAAACTCCACGGATGTCATTTAAAAGATTAAGCACATTACGAAAAATAAAATGGGGATCCCTATATTCTATGCTTTCAGTTTATGGAGCAATTGGGATTACTTACAGCACTATCTCCCCAGCCGTATCAGTTTTCATGATCCTAATCTTACTATTGATGCTTCTATACTACAAGTATGCGCTTCATTACATGTATAGCCATGTCAATGATTCCGAATCGAATGGAAGAATGTACCCTAGAGCCCTTTTTCATTTATATTTCGGATTATATTGCTTGGAATGCTGTATGATCGGTATTTTTGTCTCTCTGGAAAATCAGAAAGGGGAATGCCCAATGAAATTTCAAGCCCTTATAATGGGGTTCGCCTTTGCAAGTACTATATTTGGAAACATCGTGTTCTATAAACGTTTCTGGAAGCACTTCGAATATTTTCCCCAAACGGGCGAGGACTGGTCGTCAGCTGGAGAGGTGCTAGAAGAACCATCTAATGATGCTTCGCAGGGTGATATGTTGTACTTTCATCCTTGTTACAGCTATAGAAAGCCCATTGTCTGGCTACCGAAAGACTCCTTGGGTATCTCAGAGGATTTAATCAGCCTGCTTTCCCCATTTACCAGTGCACTTGCAGGAGGTTCAACAGATGGAGCAGTTCTTCAACAAGAAGGGATTTTCACTAGTTTTTCACTATTACACGAGCCTCCAGAAAAAAAAATTCTATGAATGTATTGCATCAGATACTGCTTCCCATTCGCTGGACAACTTCCATTTGTTATTCTCAGAAGAAAGGGACTCGTGTCCGAATATTGTCAACTCCTCGAACCTGGCGATCGGTCTGATCACCTTAAAAGTTTCTAGACTCTCGGGCTGGTCGTCTTTGTGTTTCACAAGCTCGGAGCTGTTACAAACATACCCAACCTTCTCACCTAGGGAAATCTTTTCTCCGACTAATTTCAATCCCCTGAAACTGGCTGTCACAATCTTCGGACTTGAAGATTCTTCATTCTGTTTGGAAGATTTATAAAGCTCCGGAGTCTCAAGTGAGCCGGAGAATTGTATCTTGAAAGGCACTAAATCAACATTTGCTGAGGGCACGTCATCAGTAATTTCCACAATTGTTTCCAACATCTCATAAATTGCAATTAACAATCACTTGCGTAAGTTCATATACGTTGAGCTGTGCGAACATGATCGCGTCTGCATGCACTTGCGGGTTGAGCGGTCGTGCTAACGATTGATACACTGAGTCCAATCAAGTTCGTTAAAATTTTGCTTGTGCTGCCATAGTAAATGAGTACTCCGAAAAACCCACTTCAAGTGGTCGATATTTCGAGATTGAACGATGATACCGCATCCGAGCTCTTGAATGCTGCTACATCTCAAGGGTTTCTTTTCGTGGAAGGGCATGGTTTCTCCGCGAAAGAAGTCAGTGATATCTTTCAGCTCTCGAAGGAATTTTTCGAGTTACCCATCGAATACAAGAGGAAGTATTTAATTGATGACTCTAACCATGGCTATACCGATTTTGGTGGTGAAAACTTAGATCCAAAACTGCTGAAAACGGGGGACCCAAAAGAAGCGCTTAATTTTTGCTCTCTCAATTTTCGAACAGGTCACTCTTGCAAAACAATTCCAGACTTTTTTGATCAAGAATCCTCAAGAAAAGAATTGGTTAGTAATACAATTTTGAGGCTTTACAAATTGTCGATTAAGATTTTACAGTTACTCGCCGTGGGCTTAGAAATAGAGGACACTGATGTTGCGGGAGTTGACTGGTTCACTTCTAGATATGATCCAGAGAAGCCGTCCGGGTCTGTCTTTCGACTTTTACACTATCCTGGTCAAAGATTCATGGAACTGGAACCAGTCATCAGGGCTGGTGCCCATACTGATTATGGTTCTATGACCTTGCTATTTCAACAGGAACATCAAGAGGGTCTTGAGATATATTCTCCCATGACGAGAATGTGGGAGGCTGTGCCATACGTTGCCAACAATGAATTGAAGTTTTCAGGCCAAGCACCCCCTATTATTGTGAATATTGCGGATCAATTGTCTTATTGGACTGGTGGATTGTTGAAGTCGACTATTCATAGAGTGAAGTTCGCGGAAGGGCAAAGAATTGGCCAAGATCGATACTCCATAGTATTCTTCAGTCATTCCAATGATGATACCTTGCTAGAGCCGGTACCAAGCGCAATGGTCACAGGGAGAGCAGAAAGAGGGGCGAATAACGTCTCTACACCTATCACAGCTAAGCAGCACTTGGAAAAGCGATTGGCAGCGACCTACAATTGGTCTCATAATCAGTGAAATCTAGAACGCCAGTCGTCGTCTCGCATTAAGAAAATTTACTTTCCAAAGCAAGCATAAATGCATGAAGGTCTCAAGTTAATCGAGTGTTGACTGAGAGCAGTGGATATTGTTGTGATCTTTTCTTTCTTTTTCTTTGTTCTTTTTAGTGAGAGCCGTGCGCAAACACTCGGGAACATTTCGCTAATCGAGGTTTGAACTTTTAAAGATTTACATTAACTTGATTGATTTTTCTGGGGAGCACAACTATTCACTATCACGATCCATGGACTTATGAAGAAGATGCTCCTTCATGAACAAGGAAGACACATACCCAAATGCAATAGTTGTCGTGCTGAATAGGAAAGCACCCTTACAACCGGATCCGTACGCGTGCTTAATCGCATCTCTCACAATTATAGGCGCTTCCGAAATATAATCTGTGTTCTCGAGGGCTCTTTTGATAATATTATCTGCCAAGGCCAGATCGCGGATGATTTTAGGAACATCATGAGACAAACGGGATTTCACTAGATTTTGAAATATGGCACTTGCAATCGACACACCTATAGTGGATCCCGTTGCTCGAAATGTGTATTGAATAGAAGTTGTGCAAGCTTGATACTTGATGGGCACAGCAGCTATGAGAGATAGCAAAGTAACCGTCAAAATGCATGAATAACCAAATCCAGGAGGTATCAATATCGTAAATTGCGTAAGCAAAGATGACTTAGGCGAGAGACAAACCACTCTGTACATTCCAAAAAGGGAAATTATACCGACAACGACAGTGAGATTATAATAGCGGCCTGTTTGTTTCATATAATAACCCGCACCAACAGATCCAAGCGACACTGCAAAGAAATTGGGTATTATACGCTCACCACTTTGGGTCGCTGAAAGTCCCATGACTGTTTGAAAAAATAAAGGAACAAAGAATAGATATGTGAACACACCCATTGTATAGAACCAATTTGCAAGCGAGGAAGCTAATACAGTTCTCTCTGTCATCAACTCCACAGGTATTATTGGTTCACTAGAGACGCAGCACTCTGTATAAATAAATAGTAATAAAAGTGAGCAGGATAAAATAACTAGCCCTATGAAGGCTCTTGATGTGTAAGCCAATTGTGTCCCTGCCAAAGATGCGGTTGTGAGAACAACCATAAGAAAAGAAACCAAGGAAATCGCTCCAAGGAAATCGATGCGTTTGAATTTTTTTGAAAATTCGACATCTACTGCCCCTAGTCCGGGCGAACCCTCAGGTAAGTTGAGAAAATAATAAATGGCAATTCCCACAGTAATTGCGAGAGGTATCTGAAGGATGAAGACATATTTCCAACCAAATTGATCAGCAATAACGCCCCCAATGATGCCACCAGAAGCAGCGCCCAAACCGAAGCAGATATTTGCTAGACCCTGGTATAAGCCCCTTTCTCTGAGAGGAATTAAGTCCGACATAGTAATGGTGCCCAAGGTGGTCAACCCAGACCCACCACAACCTGTCACAAAACGTCCAATTACTAATAATAAAAGGGAATCAGTGACACAAATGCAACATCCGACGGCAAATAAGAAACAGCAAATGAGAAGTAAGATTCTGCGGCCAAATATATCTGATAGCTTGCCATAGATTGGCTGAAATGCGGAGCAAGATAAGAGATAGGCTGTGGCGATCCAGCTAATATTTTCAACAGCATCTAAGTCTGATGCTATTACGGTCAACAAGGTTGTGACGACAGTTGTATCCAAAGCTGCCAAGAAGCTTGCCATATATATACTGGATATCAAGGTATAGAACTGGGCATTAGGTAGGGAACACATACTCTTGCCCAGAGCTTTTTGAATATCAGAAATAGCTTCGGTAGAACCATACCCAAGCGGTCCAACCCGATTTTTGTCGATCAACAATGCTTCATTTGCAACTTCTGATGCGACAAATGCAGCACTTCCTGCCGAAGGTTCAGATATTTGGCTAATGCTCATTGAAATTTCTCAATGCCTTTCACAGTTTGATTGTTTTAGATATTTGAGGGAACGCGGCTACTTATGTTCATGGTCTGCATACGCATCCAGATAAGAAAAATGTATTCCGCTTATCCCACTAATTCGACAGCTCACGTGAGCTCTCATCTGGACAACCGGCCAAAGGTGTTTTTTCTTTAATAAAAAAAATGATCGTGCAAGCACGAAGTCGCTAGATGCCACTTTTAGTCTCTGAACACATGGAACAGGTCCAGAATGGAATAATGCGGCTCAATTAGACCAAATGAATTATCTTTTGTCCTTTATTATTTCTTGCCGGTTTATCTGTAGCCTGGTTAGTTATGTCTTCAGCCCTTCTACATGAAGTATCCATACAATTTCATTCAATCTATGAAGTTGAATTATTACAGTCGGTTGCAGAGCTGTTCAAAACGCCGTATGTACGCGTTCCTAGCTACGCTACGTCACGTAGCCAGAAAAATCCCAGGGTTTTAGTAGCGTATACGTAGTTTAGTAGCTGCGTACGCATCTACGGCGTAGAACGTAGCATGCATAGACGTGATTTTGACCTCCTCTGTTCTGTTGGAAATAAAATGTTCCTTGCAGCCAACATTTGCCTGTATGGCTTTGCTTTTCTCGATTTGCATCACCAACACCAATTACTAAGGTTTAATACTAAAAAAATCATACGAATTTACTGTACTACACTTCCTTAAATTCACATTCCGCGTATGAAGCAGACCCTGAGTTTTCAGCGCTGAGGGGCTCAGGCTACGCACATCCGAAGCTAGGGAAGCCTATCGTTGCACTATGGTTTTCTTGCTCGCTCTTCTTCTAAGAATAGTCTCGGGTCTGGAACTTGTTTGAAAGCAACTTCCACGGAATTTGGAACTAATTTGGTGACGTGTTCGGTAGTGCGGTAAAGCTAAGCTCTTTCGCCCTTAAAGGAGCTTTGTTGGCTGCATGCATGATCCCATTATGTGACAGTTATGAATGCTTGTCTCGGCAGATGAAATAATTTAACTTTGAAAAACACTTAAAATAGACAGTTTGAACACTAACGTAGACATGTACTAATGGGCAAATACAGAAATTACTAACCCATAGAGTTTTTATAAGCGATTAATGAACACATCCTACTGGCGGTTGATGTGACGAAGGAATTTTTCACAGCTACGCGGAGTACCAAAAGCGGGGGCTGATACTGTGTGTTGTTATTTTGTACTGCACAACCAGTTTCTTCCGCCTGAGCCATTTCCACATGACTGCGCTCAATCGCCGGAGCCGATCGTCAATGAGAAACATCTTAGCAAATTCTAATATTGAGCCGAGTGTTTTTTTTTTCTTTTCATTATACTCTAAAAAATGGAAACACTTGAAGTTCAGGCCAAAGACTTTTTGGTGAAGTGGGTCAATGCCCCTGACAATGGCTCAATCACTTGGCAAGTCAAGGCGTTGAAAAGGTCAATTAATTTCGCTATTTACCAGAAAAATGATTTCTTCCCAGCCCCTGAAGAGAACCTAAAGGACAAAAGAGAGGATGAACCAAGTAGAAACGCTCCTAAACAATCGCCCGAAATGCCTGGCTCCACAGTGCCGTCAAATTCAAATACAAGGTTAAGATCAAATTCTGTTACATCAGTCAACCCTGTCTCCCGCCTGAGCACGTTTAAGAACAGATCCCGATCTTCCACATTCAGTAACAGCTTGAGCAATTCAGGCTTAACTCTCGTTAAGGATTACCGCAAATTGCTTCCAGACGAATTAGTGAGAGGTGTCTATGATACCGAAAAAGGTGGAACATTTGCTTTTATATTTGACAACACGTTTTCTAAAACGACGGGTAAGAAGGTTTTCTTTAGTGCAAAATCTATTAGTAAGGAGTTTTACATGCTGACGGGAATAACCAAGCCTAAGCCTAACTACAAATCGATCCAGGATGACGCTACTTTTGTGGACGTGTCAGAGGATAGTAGAGCGAACATTTTATGGCCGAAGGATGGTGAATTGATGCAAGGCATTTTACACAAGAAGAGAAGAAAAAAACTACAGGGATTCACCAAAAGGTTCTTCATTCTTAACTTCAAGTATGGAACGTTATCTTACTTTAAGACTAACGATAACAAATTGAGAGGCCAAATGCCCATACCAGATTCCATTATCAGCGCTGATTCTAAGTCTAACCAAATTTTCATCGACTCTGGAATGGAAGTTTGGAATCTTAAGGCTGCCAATAGCAGAGATTTTAAAGCTTGGATTAATGCTTTCAGCATTGTGAAGAAGAGAAGTTCCCTGTTGTCCGAGCCAGAAAGAAGCGCCTCAACTCCCGAGGTTGAACTTAGCTTAGTATCGAAGTTGCGCGATGTCGACAAAGATTTCAAATATGTCCTTCTGCAGTTTTCCTCGAAATCCCCAGAAACTCTCAAAGCTGACCTCGAGGCGATAGGGTCGAAGTTATCGGACCTTTTGGAATCACTGAGATTTTCAGATGTTACTTCCATTATCTCAGATAGTGAGTTTTTTGATGCAAATGAGAATTTGAATGGAAGTGAGTTTGGAGTGGTTATCATACCTCAAGTAAAACAAACCCCATCCGACGATGAGCCTGATAGCGACACTGACGTTATTTCTGAAGATTCCTCATCAGGATCTGACGGTGAGTCGGAAGATCTTCTTGCCGCACCGGCTTCCTTTAGCAAAGAGAGCTCATTGGACGACTCGAAAAGCCAGGCCTACGATTTGTATCCCTTACCGATTCCTCCAATTGATCGGAAGTGTGACATACCAGTTTGTGATCACTACCCACCGAGTCTTCTTTCATTCGTGAGAAAAAATGTTGGTAAAGATCTTTCTTCCATATCCATGCCCGTCGACATGAATGAGCCTATTACAATCTTGCAGAAGTATGGCGAGCTACTCGAGTATTCTGATTTGGTTGATAATGCATTGCAGGGAGATTATTCAGAAGATTCTGGCGAAATGATTTTGCGCGTTGCAGCTTTTGCGATCTCGTATTTATCATCCATGAGGATGAAAGTAAGAAGCTCCAGGAAACCCTTCAATCCATTGTTAGGAGAGACATACGAGCTCGTGAGGGAAGACAAAGGCTTCAGAATGCTTTGTGAGAAAGTATCTCATAGACCAGCAGTATTTGCAATGTTCGCAGAAGCTCAGAATTGGACTTTGAGTTTCAGTCCCTCTCCTTCCCAGAAATTCTGGGGAAAGACTTCAGAATTTTATACTTCCGGTAACGTGAAGTTGACGATCAGGGCAACAGGTGAAGTTTTTACGTGGACACAACCAACTTGTGTTTTGAAGAACATTATTGCCGGCGAAAAGTTCACTGAGCCTTCTTCGAGTGTCACCGTGAAATCGAGCACAGGCCAACGCGCGGTTGTTGAGTTCGCTAAAGGTGGTATGTTTAGTGGTCGGTCTGAAGAATTGTCCATAAAGGCTTTTGATTCTTCTAAGAATTTATTGCCCTACAGCGTAACTGGAAAATGGACGGAGTCAATGACACTAAAGACTCACTCGACAGAAAAGGTGATATGGACTTCTGGAGAGCTTCTACCACAATGTGACAAGAAGTTTGGATTCACAAAGTACGCTGGGAGTCTTAACAAGATAACTTCAATAGAAGAAGGCAAAATTCCACCTACCGATTCTCGTTTCAGGCCTGATATGCGAGCTTACGAGAATGGCAACGTTCAAGAAGCAGAGGTTTTGAAAAAAGAAGTTGAAGAAGGGCAGCGCGTGAGAAGAGCAAAGCTTGAAGAGTCTGGCACACAATACAAATCCCTATTTTTCAGACACGTGGGAGGTGACGTGGATAAGCCTGATTCGGGTGAATGGGTTTTTGAAACAGGTCCGTTGGACTATTGGCAACGTAGAAAAGCCCAAAACTGGGATGGAATTCCCAAACTTTGGTAGGCGTGAAAGTTCTCTTTCTCATATCAACGTTTGTGTTCTGCCTTCATTTACAACATTTGTGAATGATGAATGCTTAAAGCACTGAAAGGCGTAGCTGGATTGAATTACGTATGATCACTTGCTACATATCCGATGATAATCGATGATACACGATGCGAAATCGATTTATTCTGCTTTCTTGATTTTGTAAGTGTAACGACTGGACTGTGCGAGGTGATTCGTATTCAAAGTGCTTATGCTTTTTATTAAGTCGTAAAAGAGTATCTCGGATACTTCCAAGCAATCTACATTAACATCTATGAAATACGCGGATACGAAGGTACCTCAGGATACCTCAGGGCTTTTGGACATCCAACAGCTCGCTTTGACATTGACTCTTTTATATTAGTGAAGTATTAAACAAATGCAGAATATTCTCACTATTCCACGCAACTAGAGGCCACCCGAAAGGAGCCTAATTTTATAGTTCAAGGGCTCCATGAAGCGTACACGGTTTTTGATATGTGCATTTTTTTTCAAAAAACATTTGAATTGAAGGATGCCGCTAGCCTTTTTTTTCCCATTTGAAAGAAACATCATATTGCAGAACGCCACTGCGGCGAGCTCTCACCCCGCACAGTAACGCAAAAAACTATAGAACTATAGAAAAAACCTGCAATAGATCGCAACCTCACTTCAGGCGCTCAAGACAAGCCCAAGCACGAAATTCCCCTCCAGTGGTTACACTGTTAAAGAACCTCTACCCAAAAGGAGATCAACCTCTTGATCTGATTTCTGAATACCCCTTGTCATCGGCCC
>JAJMHP010000015.1:0-71942 GCA_030583235.1 Metschnikowia lunata | reverse complement strand
CCGCACAGTTAACACGCCTGCGATGTCAATTAAACGTGTTTTGGGGAACTATTCCAGTATGTGTGAAGGGCTTAAATTAATTTTGATTTTTAAAAGGTGAATGATAGATAACTATGAAACTTCATTTCACACCATGAAAAGATTGTACGCTTCACTAGCTCAGTTGGCAGAGCGTCAGTCTCATATTCCTTCGTATGAACAATCTGAAGGTCGACAGTTCGAACCTGCCGTGGAGCACTTTTTTTTTTTGTCTCTTCAATCCAAAACGAATCTTTCCTCCCAATTTGTGCAAACGGCAGTAATTTGGTTGAGCAATTCGCAACGTGACGATTTCTTTTCACCCTAGCTAAACTTTAGTTTATTGTGGATAGAATTCGCGCGTGATTACAGGTCTTCCAACTCAACTTTTGTCTCGGTTAATTCTGAAAGTCTGACAAGAGACAAATATATTGGATCAGATTGAGTATAAGTAAGATTATATGTACCTCTGCCAATTACATTTCATCCATAAAGGTATTGAAAGGGTTGTTCCCCATTATGCATCTACGCATGAAAAGGAATTTGATCAGATTATGTAGCGGATAACTCATCCAAATCTATCTAAGCGCATATTCTGCATTCAGTGGAGAATATGCAGTTGAGTTCGCACCATCAATTTACTTCTGCCGCACCTGCAGGACTCTGTTATAAAAGTGCTAATGGTCCACCCCTACTGGCATTGAGGAATCTTGTATTCTTCTAGATCGCATATTTTATTCTTTCTCTGAATACGGAGTTAGAAAACAAAATGGCGCAATTATCATCACCCGGAAATAATGCCATTATTTACCTCACTTACGCCGCTCTTTTAGCAACGGGACTATTTTTGGCTTGGAAGTTCGCCAAAAGTGAAAACTTTTTATCGTCGAATGGTACCCAGAGGGGTCTCCCCTTGGCCGTTAACTTTATTGCTTCTGGTATGTTTGAATCAATGCTTTATTATAGTTTGCAACCTGCTAGCGGGTGTTGTCTCTTTTCAATAACGAACTGAGACAGCTGAGATACACCGTTCGGACTCGATCAAGTTCATGCTTGCGTGAGGAGGCTATGTTGCATAACCCTGTTGTAGTCCACAGTTTTGAAAGCTTATTTCGATATTTGCGTAATTTTACAATCGGAGAGGGCACTGAAAAACGTTAATCGGGCGTCTTTTCACATTCATGGCGTGCTTCCTTCAAAAAATTGGGGGTGGTTTAGCACGGTTACTGACGCATTTCAAACCCTCACCAGAACATATGATGATCAAGAATGGCCCCAAGACTTTGGGAGGACTCGCTAGCCAGAAACAATTCGATTACCACATGTGGTATACTAACATAGCGAGCAATGGGATGTGGAATCATTACCACATACTCTCAAATAGCTAATACCGCAGGCCTTCAAGGCCTACTCGTCTATACCTTATCAGGCTCTCTTCCAATTCTTGGATTTGCTGCTCTCGGTCCTATTGTACGTAAAAGGTGTCCGCATGGGTTTGTGTTTACCGAATGGGTCAGACAAAGATTTGGAATCCTCACGGCATTGTACATCTCCTTTTTTACCTGTCTTACAATGTTTTTATTCATGATTGGAGAATTGTCAGGGTTGAGAGGTGCAATTGAAACTTTGACTGGCATGGACGCACTAGGTGCTGTGATCGTTGAATGCGTCGTGACAACGATCTACACCTCTTTCGGTGGTTTCAGAGTGAGTTTCATTACTGACAATTTTCAAGGAGCACTTGTAATCATTTTAATCATCATTTGTGCAGCTGGAATGGGCTCGGAGATCAAAATTGACCCTTCGAAAGTCGGCCCCTCTGGTTTATTAGAAGCCAATAAATTGGGCTGGCAACTTGTCTATATATTGCCAGTTGCCATTGCGACGAACGATTGCTTCATGTCCGGGTTTTGGTTGAGAACCTTTGCGAGCAAGTCGAACAAAGATCTCTGGATTGGATGCTCCATCGCATCATTTACCATCTTTGTGATTTGCACTTTGATTGGTCTCCCTGGAATTTTGGCCGTTTGGGCAGGCGAAATTGAAGTTGCTGATCCAAATGGATACAATGCATTCTACATTTTGTTAGAGTCCATGCCAAGATGGGTTGTTGCGTTTGTTTTGATTTTCGTTATCTGCTTATCCACTTGCACCTTTGATTCCTTGCAGAGTGCCATGGTTTCAACTATTTCGAATGATGTATTTCGGAATAAGATCAAGATGATATACATCCGAGGTTTAGTTCTTTTAGTGATGATACCAACGATAGTTTTAGCTGTCAAGGTCGCTGATGATATCTTACAGATCTACTTGATTGCAGATTTGGTATCTGCTGCTGTTATCCCGTCGGCTTTCCTTGGCTTGAATGACGCTTGGTTTTGGTTTATCGAAGGTGCTGATGTTATAGCCGGCGGTTTAGGCGCTCTTTTAGCCGTGTTTGTGTTTGGAACGGTGTACTATGGATCTGCAAAAGAGGGTGGGAAATTGCTTCTTATCTGGAATGGACTATACGATTCAGAAGATTGGGGTCCATTTGCTGCCTTTGTTATAACGCCTTTTGGTGGACTAATCTTTACATTCATGTTTGCTGGCTTTAGAATCGGTGTTTTGTTTTTGTATTCCAAGATAACTGGTTCTCCTTTCAAAGCATTGGAAAGAAGGAAGCACGTTGTTACTGAGACTGAATACGGGGAAAATTATGGTTCATTGTCAGACTCCAGCGCAAAAAAGGACTCTGTTGAGGTATTTTAAATGTTTGCGTGCTTATCGAATGATAAAAGCGCGATAAGAGGAGATTGCGAAACATTCGCGTCTGTGCTATTGCAATTGTCGTGACCTTAAGCTATGTCAAATGATGTTTTTCCAAAATCGGGAAGCCCTCCAAGAGTGTTATAAAGATCACCTGTGTAGTTTTTTGGGTTGTATTCCTCACCCGAAAAGTACAAGTCTGCCCAGTTTTCTAAAATATCCCTTACAATTGGCATGCCTGCAATAGGTAAATTTGCAAATGCAACAGCAGCACCACCATCGTTTGGATGGTTGAACCAGCTCACGGTATCATTTGCTTTTGATGGAGGCGGTCTTGTGAAGTCGGAGATGGATCGCATTATGACAACTCTATTGTAATCAGCGAGCCCATATAGATGCAACCTGGTAATTGCTTCCAAAGAGGCATTATCTTCTTGTGCTGTCGAGCAGTAGGTGGCTGAACCATTTGTCATCATGAAAGCATAAGAAGAGAAGTAATCACTCAATGTATTACCAGTGAAGTAGTTATCCGAAGTCAAGACGTCACACTTGACGATAGATGGCAAGGCTCGAGCCGCGGTCTCGTTATATAGCAATCTGTTGGAAGCAATCTCTTCCAACAGTTATTCAACACAGCTGTTTCCGCTAGTTCGACCGCCCTGTCTCTCAACCTTTCATTAACCTCGAAAACTTCAGCGCCGTAGACATTTCCAGGATAGCTCCAAGGGTTATCAGTACCATAAGCCCAGTACCCTGATGTCCAGTTTGAATGCACACTAGAGTAGTCTTGGAAAGCTGTCTCATACTCTAAACCAACCTGTACGGCGTATTTTGCGAAAGTTACTGACCCCATTGTTGTGTATTGGGGCTCTCCTCCTCAAATACCGGAAATCAAAAAATAAGTGCGAGAGAGGTCAAACAAAGGAGACAATCCCAATGCCGTCACGGAGGCTGCAGCATTGATTTCGCCTTCGCCAGTAGTCATTTCACACACAGTATAGTTGCTATTGCAAAATATGGTGGGGTACGAGGGTGACAATCCTGGGATGGTGATATTGTGCTCAAAATCCATTGCGTTCATCCATGGTTTGGCCTCAAACTCAAACATATTCAAAATGAAGACCTTTGGCTGAAAAATAGCGTTTGGTTTGGCGTACGAAGACTGTAGATTATTTTTCGTAGTCCCCTCAGCTGTCGAACTGACGGCCGGCTTTTGCAATGGATGAGCGACAGTATGAAGAGCCAAGGTGGCCAAGAAAGCGAGCGATGAAAGTCTCATATTTTGTTAGTGAAGATAGAGCATCTTTTCACTAAAGTAAATCGAAGCATGCCTTTTTATAGCACAGGGGATAGGCTTTGATGGAGCCGTAAACGGCATTTTCTCATCGAATCATTCCGTTATCTACTTCCGCAGAGATAAGATTGCGTCGGCATGGTGTGCATATGCAGCAAGCAAAGGTGTTCTGGCGAAAAAATGTTTTTCTGAAAATTCGTTTCTTTTGGGTGACGATTCTATTGTTCGTTTGCACACTATATACACGACCAATCCCGAGACTACTGTATTTGCACTGCAGCTCTTCATATAGCCTCTAACTTGCAGATTCAGCTGTAAAAAAACCTGCACCTCTTCATGTGGGACACATTCGCAGTACTCACCTCTAGTAACAATAAAAAGAACTGTATGTGGAGCTTTGTACTATTGTTTGAGAGTCGACACAATGAAAGCCATATCGCTGTATCGAGTGATATCAATGACTTCGCTAAAATAAGCATGAGCTTGGGATCCGGTAGAGAGAGCTGCTCAGCGAATTTCAATGAATACGTGGCGATGGCCGCATTAGGCAAAATCTTCCATTCTTTTCTTCTAGCCTTAGCCTCGAGCAGACAACACGGTACATCATCCCAATTATGGTTTTCAATGTTGCAATCAGCTCAGACAATAGTCCAAAGCTCTACACACTTCCTCTTATTGTTACTTGAGATGATTATTGTGTGAACGTGTCCCAAATGCAGAGGTGCAGCTTTGCCACAGCGGATTCTGCAAGTTGGCCATCTATATGAAGAGCTGCAGTTACAATACAGGATTCTCGGACTTGGTTGTGTGTATCAATTTATATACACTCTATCGCTCAAAAGAAACGCATTTCAGGGAAACATTTTCTCGCCAGGACACTATCTTTACGTGAACGCCATACTGCGAGGTGTCTCAAATGATATTACCAATCGAGTGAGTCGATGCCAAGTCGACTCTCACTATAATGCTGGTGCAATGCGTGGCACCCATTATTACCTACCGAGTGAGCCGACCCCGAGTGGGCTCTAACTATATAAGGACCGGCTTTCCCACCCTAAGTGTTGGAAAGCCAGACTGGTTTTACTAGAAGATCTCAATTAATACATAGTTGAGATATAAGAACCCTGACAGTGTAGCTTAAATTGCATTCGCAGTGATTTGACAGGAGGGTTGCCAAAGAATTTCGTGTGCTATTCTTTTTGGGTCGTACTTATATTTAATGGAAAGCTCAAAGATAGAGACAGTCCCAATCGACATTTATGGTCAGTGTTTTCTTGCCTCAATTGGGAAAATGAATTAAAGAAGCGAATTCTGAGGTCGATACGCGTACCCAAATTCCGCAGACCATACACGCGTTCGCAGGACGTGTCATACATCGAATATCCTGCATAAACATGTATTTATGTCCTAGTTTTCACCAGACGCACTACAGACTTCCATCTATCTACCATTTTCGGGCCAGGATGACCGATTTCAACCGAATGAGTCAAGGCAATGGCCACTCTGTAAATGGAGTTGCTGCATCCAACAAAAGAAGCTTTTCAGCTAGCGTACGTTGATTTTCACCACCTTCCCCCTTGTATCTTCTGAAAGGCATGCAAGTATGCTTCTTTTGAGCTTGTACTAACAACCAAGACGGGCGAGTCAGCTGCAAACTATATGACACAATTACTTTCACAGCCAAAACGGACCAAGTTGGATACTGTTCGATACTCCAACGAAACTAGTGATGAAGAAGATGACGAGCAAGAAGTTCAAGTCAAACGCGCGGGATATATCAAGAAACTCACTCTCAAGAATTTCATGTGTCATGATCATTTCGAGCTAACCTTTGGGCCCCACATGAACTTTATCATAGGAAGAAATGGCTCAGGTAAGAGTGCCATTCTCACTGGTATATCAGTGGGGTTGGGCGCCAAGGCAACAGACACCAGCAGAGGTTCCGCTACCAGAAACCTCATCAAAGATGGCAAAAATACAGCTAAAATTCTTGTTGAGATCGAAAATGATGGCATAAACGCATTCGAACCGGAGACCTACGGGAAATCCATCTTTGTTGAGAGAAGGTTGAACCGCGGAAGCCCTGGGTCCTATGCTATCAAGAGCGAAAATGGGTCCACGGTGTCAAACAAGAAAAAGACTTTGGATGACATTTTACAAAGATTCTTTATTGTCGTCAACAACCCATTGTCCTTTCTCTCACAGGACAAGGCTCGGGAATTTCTTGCGAATAGTACAGAACAAACTCGATACACACACTTCTCTGAAGGAACCAACATCCAATCGATCATCCGAAATTATGAGCATGCTTCTCAAGATATTCACAAGCTTCAGTATCGTCTGGATATTGCCCGGTCTAATTTCAAGGAAGCTTCTCAAAAGTTTTTGGATTGCGAAAGGTTGTACAAGAAGTATAAACAATCTCACACTTTGAGAAAACAACTGGAGAAGCTCCATGGGAAAATCTATTGGTTCAATGTTTTGGTACAAGAGAAGAAAATTTCAAAAAAAGAATTGGATAAATCAGAAAAGATCACCGAGGCCGAAAATTACGAACAGACAGCTCACACCATCAAGACCAAGGTTGAGCAAAGAGAGGAAGAAGGCAAACAACTCCTTGCAGAAAAAAGGGAGGCAGAAAGTCAGCTAAAACTTAAAGAAGATGAATATGCCATCATTGAATCCTCATATGATGAGGCAGCCTCGAAAGTGCAACAGGTTGTCTCCGATTTGAAGAGTTACAAGGCTGAGATGGAAGAATGTCAAAAACAGATCAAACAACACCAAAGTGATCTTCTCATTGAACAAAAAAAGATCGACGATGCAAATGGTGGAACAAAGCAAGCAATCACGGAGAGACTAGAAGCACTTAAAAAGCACAAAGAAACGTTGGTTTCTTCCAAAGATGCGCTTCAAGCAAACTTGGCAAAATTGCAAAACTTCAACCCGGAATTGACCGCATTGTCAAAGGAACAAGACGAGGTGTCTAACAGCATATCATCACTACAAGCAAGAATGTTGAGTGCAGAGAAAGCCAAAAATGATCGATTCGCTGCATTTGGCTCTAATTGTGCCAGGCTAGTCAGGGACATCGACCGGGAGTCTTCTTGGCACCAGAAGCCCGTTGGTCCTGTGGGCTGTTATGTTTCTGTTAAGGATACATTTCATCAATGGAGTGATTTGATCAATGGTACCCTCCAGAGAACACTTGACTCCTTTGTTGTGTGCGACGAGCATGATAGAAAAATTCTTAACGGCCTTATGAGGAACAATGGCATTCACAAGAGCATTATTGTCCGGAAGTTTGAAAAGTTTGGCTTCAGTAACCAGGTTTCATCGAGATATCCAACGATGTTAAATGCGTTGGAATTTCAAAATGAAGACGTCAAGTTCACCCTTATAGATTCAACTGGTCTTGAAGAAATGGTCCTTTCTGACACTATTTCGGAGGCAGAGGAGGTTACAAGAGATCGCCTGGTCAAACAAGCCTTCTGCCTCAATGATAGAAAATCTGGAGTCAGACTTGCCAGACGCGATGGGCTTTTGTCAAGAGACCCTGTTTTCTATGCGCGAGACCTTAAAAAGCTTGCTGGAAAAGTTGACAGCAACTCCTTCATTGGCGAGCTCGAAGATCTCAAGAAGCAAAGTGCATCGATCCAACAAAGTAAGATTTCTCTTCAAAAGGCAGCGCGTGAGAGAAAAGAAGCCCTTGAGCAAGATTTCGAAAAGATGAAGGCTCAACTCCAAAAAGTCAATAATCTGATTTTCAAAACTGAAAAAGCCCTCGTGGAAGAGGGCGATTATGGCAAAATCGTAAGCTTGAATCTGCAAATTGAGCTTTGTGAGAACCAGAAAAAGACAAAGGAAGGCATGTCCGTGGAGCTCTGGCAGAATTTAACGGAAAAAAAGAAAATCCTACAAGAGATAAAAGAACAACTTCAAAATGCAAAGAAACTGAAGAAGATGGAGGCTCGCAAATTGGAGGAATGTGAAACAAAAGTCAATCAACATTATGAGAGTCTTCAAAATTTGAATGCTGAATATGCACAGGCGATGGGCAAGAATAGAAATGTTTTAGCTGCTATCAGTTTGCTTGGAGAAAGCATCGAGAGAGATAAAGAAATTCTCACGGATCTCACTAGTCTGGCCCTGGAACAGTGCGCTAGATCAGATGTGTCTATTTCAGATACAGACACCGCTAAGAGTATCACCACGGAGTATCAAAATGTCCAGCAGGCCATTCAAGAGATGGAGAGACAAAATGAAAAGCCTTTCGATGAAGTTCAAAAGGATTTGATGTCGGCCAAAGCAGCTAAAGATAAATGCGAGGAAAGTCTCGTTCAAATTGATAGCGCTCGCGTGCATTTGGAAAACGACTTGAATTCTAGATTCGAGAATCTCAACATTACTATACGCGAGAAATTATCTAGAGCAAAGAACTCGTTTGAACTGTCTTTATCTCTAAGGGGTTTCAAGGGTAAATTGGATTTTGACTTTGCAAACAAGAAGGTGATAACTGAAGTACAGACCAAGGACAATAAGGATACAAGAGCGGTTCTGTCATTGTCTGGAGGAGAGAAATCTTTCACTCAAATTGCGTTTTTGCTAAGTATTTGGAAAGTCATGAAGCCAAGAGTTTGTGGGCTAGACGAATTTGACGTTTACATGGATTCTGTTAACCGAACCATTGCCATAAAGCTTCTCATGCACGAGCTAAGAAATTCCACGGCACAGTCAATCTTTATTACACCACAGGATATAGCCGCGGTAGGAGGTTTGGAAGACAGCGCAGATGTCAGAATTCACCGAATATTGCCTCCACGAAAAGACTGATTCAATAGGATGAGACTACCGGCAACGAATTTTTTCCGACAACCTCAGAGCATCCAAACCAAGCCCAAGTGCTTTATGGTATGCATCAGTTTCAATAGTAATACAATATTTTTGATCAGGTTTCCAAGCTCCGAGTATATCTGCTATCTCATCGAGATCAGCGTAAGGAGAGAAAAAATAGCAGTTTAGAAAAGCTCGCATGCACGGCGACGTCAATGAGTGTTTTGCGGAGAGGGTTTGGCTGATCTTAAAAGCTTCCATCATGATGCTGTGATGCTGTGCATCGGTTGGTAACCCCTTTCTTCGAAGACGAGCGCCCAAGGCTCTGAATACATAAGCTATATCTCTTGAGGAGATGACGTAATGACCGGCTTGGCCTGAGCTCAAAGCAATTGATTTGTTTGTCACGGCAATAGCTTCCTGACAATGACCCAAGTCACAGAGGGCAGCTATAACAAACTTGCTAATACTGTAATGGTTCTTAGAGATGAAGGCAAGGAGGCGATCCACAACTGAGTCCGAGTGAGACTTAAGATCTTCTATTTTTCCGCGTATAAGATTTCTGAATTCAGGCAAATCCTCAACAGTCAAAGCGCCATCAAAAATTGCCCAGTAAGGACCACCTTCGATCGTATAGTCGTTGAACTTAATTTCAGGAGAGAATACGTTATGTTGTTGATCTTTGGGTGAAGTGCCCTCATCTATTTGTACCAAACTTTCAGAAATGTTCCGTTGCCTGCGTTTGTAATTGACATGACTGGCATATTTTAAGGAGTGAGATGCTTGACTTGGATCCTTGAAGCGTGAAAACTCCCTGTATCTTATGGCCAAAGCTTTAAAAGACTTTAAAGCTTCTTGAAACATGCCCGCAACAGATAAAGACTCGACTCTGCATATTTGCAACGTTTGATAGACGTCTCTGTGACCGAAATTAGAGTAGAAACGTTTGAAGTAGCTACAGAGCCCTTCGACAGCAATATAGTTGCCATTTTTGGCAAAGATGATCGATAGGCTTTCGACTGCACACGGAGACAACAAGAAAGGGCAAAGCTCATTCTCTATCGATAATTCGCCATGATGAATCAAATTCCTGAACGGGTTGACAACCTCATGGTAGAGGAGAGAAACAGCCCCTTGATGGCTCATTGCACTAGCCTTAGAGGCAAACATACTCCAAAATTGATTAGAAAGCCGATAGTGATCACTGTCAGCTTGGAGAATGATATGAATCAACGAAACTGCCGCAGTCAAATTATTGGTACTCACCAAAGAAAACAAGTAGGACTCCACTGAGTCAGGAGAGAGTTTCGAAAGAACATTTTGTGTAATGAATTTGAAAATCGAAGCCAGTTCTTGTTCCTCAGCAATCATGGACTTTAGCGTAGAGCTATGGTTAGAGCATCCAGGAGATGTTTGACGCACCCGTTTCCGTGCAGATGCATCTTGATCAGCCCCTAGTGTAGTCTGTCCAAAGAGAGCATTTTTTGTTGACAAACTACGTTGCCATCGAGGTAGCCATTGTCTTGTATTGACGGTAGGGCAAGTATATCGGCAATTTCGAAAATACATGGTTATTTAGTGAAGAGCGAGAGGTGCGCACATGAGTTGAGTGCTCATACTTCAACATTCGCCCTGGGATGTGAGGACAATCTCCAGGGTAGGATAGCATGAAAGCAAAGAAAAAAATACGGGAAATTTGATTGCTCGGCTACAAATCTTGATATCAAGAGAAAAGTCTGTTTCGTAGATTAAGGGCTCGCGACTTCCAGAAATTCGTCCAATATGAGTTACGTGCCATTGGACTTCATTGTCGTTTGAGAAATGATGATCGGTTGAAGACAATTTTTTGAGATAACTAGACATATCAGACTCTCACCAACCACACTTGGTACTAATCTCTGAAATTTCTGCTCTTATTAACGCAAAGTAAATTTTCTCATATGTTCATATTCAACTCGCCCAAAAACTGGCGTGACGAACAAAATCAACCATCAAATATAGAATCGGTGTCGCTCCAGAAAAGAACAAAGTACGCGCGAAAAAAAAAGTAAGAGAAAATTCAAGTTGTTGGGATCCGACTTCGCATCGAAGTTGCATCGAAGTTGTGAAGACAAGCCCGATTACTAGCGATTACTAGCAATCGACCAGCAACATGCTTAAATTTGGCGTTTCACGCTCCTCAAGATACTTTTACTTCAAATGCCCTACGAATTTCTCTATTAGCTCACATTCAAATTTGTTGAGAGGGAATTCTGTCCCTCTTGCTTCCTCTGCTATATTCGGAGTGAGGTATAATTCCTCAACGCCAAACTCAGAGATCAGGAACAAACTCACTGACTTTTCTTCTGAAAATGTCGCATCAGCAATTGATACAACATCTACACATTTACACTCAAATGAGTTGGGATACATGGCGTCCATAGGTCTTGGTGATGGCTGGGGCCCAACAGCTTTTATCACTCATCTTCTAGAGGTGACACATGTCTATACCGGCTTGCCTTGGTGGGCTACTATTGCGTGTGCCACATTTGCTGTACGTGCTGTTATGTTTCCTATCTACGTGAAGTCGTCGGCCAATATGGCCAAAATGTCGAAAGTAAAGCCTGAAGTGGATGAACTCATGAATCAAATGCGAAATGGATCAAACTCTGAAAAAATGGCTGCAATGAGCCAAAGAAACAAACTATACAAAGAACACGGCATCAAGACATCTCATTCATTTTTACCTATGCTTCAGTTGCCAGTTGCATATGGGTTTTTCCAAGCGACCAGGAATATGGCGCATTACCCTGTTGAAGGCTTCACTACTCAGGGTGTATATTGGTTTGAAAACTTGACTCAGGCTGACCCTTACTTGGGTTTGCAAATCATCACCGCTCTTGTGGTCACTGGTATGATGAGAGGAGGTGGTGAGACAGGTGCTCAGGCAATGAACCCTGTATTCAAGAAGGTAATGACATTCTTGCCCTTTCTCTCTATCTTTGTAACTTACAACATGTCCGCTGCGATTTTGGTGTATTTTGCCGCCAATGCTGTGTTCTCGTTTTTCCAATCATTACTTTTAAAGAATAAACATTTCAGAAGGCTTGCCTCCATTCCACCAATCCAGCCACCTGTTCGGCTACCAGGAACCAAGGCACCACCTGCAACCATTAGTGAATGGTGGAATGAATACAACGCAAACTTGAAAAAACAAGCGCGCTCCAAAATGGAGCAAACGAACAAGAAGCTTGAAGTTATGGAGACCAGAAGATATAGCAAGAGTGATGGATTTATCAAGAGACATTGACTTATATTGTAAATAGCATTCTCAAATACCTTATATAAGAGGACATCTAGCACCCTGAAGTAAAAAAAAGACAATCAGCGTGTGTTGCTCATTTCACTCAAATCATCGTCATCGAAAATTGAGGTGTAATTGTCAATCAACCTCTCGAGTATGTGATTCATAACACCGAAATTGCTTATCATCGAATCCAAGTTACTTGCTTCCGTCAAAGCGGGTCCTATGACTGTAGCGATGTTTGAGCAAGTCATTTTGTTCGTGCTATTCTGTTCCACCACGCTTCTCAAATGCCTGATAAGGCTTCTGAGGGTATAATAGTTTGCCTGAGGGAGATTCGAGAGCGCGTTTTTGTATGATTCCATGTCCTGCGAGGTAAAGTCATGGTTCTCGCTAGCAGTACGCTTCTCTGGACACAACATTTCGATTACCTGATCGGTAATAAGAGCATCGGGCAACTCCCTAAAAAACAGCTTCACACAACTTGTAAGGGTATGCACATCGATACTTCGAGCTGTGAAATTGATGGTACCGGTTCTGTTGATTTCTTGCTTCAAACTGTTTAACTCACTGAGCGACGTGCTTATTCGATAAATTCCCACTTCTTTTAAGCCGTCCTTTTCAATGGCCTCGAAGATGGCGTTCAATACAGCTGGGACTTTCGCTTCATCCCGGTCGCAGATGGTCGCCAATGGTATACCAAAAGTGGTGCGTGAGTGGTCCTCCCTGAGATTGATTGATTTGGAGAAGAACCAATGACGATTTGCGAAATTGATATCCCTGAGCCAGTCTTTTGCATCTGTTTCACTCGACGCCTGGAAGAAGCACGCCTCATTTGAATTGTTTGTGTCAAACTTGAAACAGTATGGTAGGAGATAAACAGGAAATATTTTCTTATCTTTCAATTGGATGATCAACACTGGTTTCTGCTTTGGGTCTCTCGCAGTGGACGGATCTGGAAGTTCCTTGTAAGTGACAACTCTCTCATATGAATTTGCATGTCCAAATGAGCGTGATTTATTAAAAAGACCACTGATCTTGAATCTTGAAGCAGATGTCGTTTTGTACGCCAATGACAGCCTTTTTATGCTGGCGCTCGGTGTATTACCCGCAGTGAGTGTGAGCTCAGAGGTTAGAGATGTACCTTCAGAACCCTGACCCCTCTTTGCTTCTTCACTTATGATGATGGAATACTGTCTCTTGAGTACCGCCAGAAACAAATGCGAAGGTGCTAGCTCATTATTTGAGACACTTGTGAACAATTGCATTTCATTCAAATTCAAAAGGAAATCGAATTCCTTTGTCTCCTTGTAAAATTCTTCGTTCTTAAAATCTTCAACATTTAGTTCCTTTATGAGTTTGAAGAGAAAGTACCGCTTGTTGAAGTTTATCGCACTTCGGTAAAACGAGGGGCACTGATTCAAGCTGATGAGGTTCTGAATTATCCATCCAAAACATGGGAGAAGAGGCTCACTTCCACCCAGAAGATCCGACTCCGTGATGTACTTTGGCAAAAGAAACTCAAGATCTTCAATTACCTGATCTTGTTCACTGACGTACTGCTTCAATTCCAGGGCAGCTCTTTGCCATAACTGGTCGAGCGATCGACTTTCGGGTGAATAAATGACACTAGTTATGGCAGTTTCAATGCACGAGGGCACCTGATCATGGTCACCTTCGAAAACGAAGCGGAAACCCTTCATTTTTAACCGAGAAATTTGAACCATCACTAACAAGGTTTTCATCCTCTCTAGGCGTTCATCAACGTTGATGCCACTATCAAGAAGTTGTATCAGAATGTATGCCTTGAATTTGAGATAGAGACTGTACAACTTCCTGAACACAAGCGGAAAATTGTTCATGAGCTTTTGATCTGAGAACGGCTCACGAAGAGAAGACAAGTAGCTGAAAATGTCACCGATTTTTAGCTGACTCTCAGGTGTTGACGCTTTCTGGCAGTCGTAGTTCAAAAGAGATCGATTGACGAACAGATCCTCAAAGACTTTGAAAACAGTAAACCAATTCTCTGTCGTGATACCTTGATAGAAGACGGCAAGCAACTTGTTAAACTTGTTGAGAAACTTCTCAACCTTGTGTACATTTCTGTGACTTGGTAAGTTTCTGTTCATTGGCACGTCTTGTATACTTTTTGAAAACTTGAACTCACGATTAAGGAAAGAGTCAAACTTCAGAGACTCCATAGGCCGATAACTTTTCCGCAAAAAGGTTTTCTTAGACTTTTTGTATAAAGCCACAAGAACCTCAAAATCCGCACTCAACTTTTTGTCGATCTTGTTCGAGTTATACCATTGCAAAATCTCGTTGCTGTAAAGCTTTAATAACTTGATCATGATGTTCTTGTTGGCCAAGTCATTAACGAAATTCTCGTAGAAGTTATCCAAGAGAACAAGGAGAACACGAAGTATGTTTGCTTGAATTTGTAGAAGGAGTTCATAATCGACCTCCCCTAGTTGAGAAAGATCGACGTCTTCGTCTGTTGACCATCGAGGAAATGATCCATCAGTTGAAGGATCAAAGGTCCCTTGTCTTCTGAGAAATTGCCTCTTCATTACAGAAATAACAGCATTTCCTGAATGAACAAACCGGTGAGCAAGCTTCCCGAGAAGGTTTTTTGTTGAAATGAACGAGCCATAGTTCAACATGAAAACGTATCTGTACTCCTTTAGATCTATCGGGTGACTGTCATCAAAATACCTGGAATCGATGAGAAGAAGATCTATCAATCTGTCCATAGATGCGAGGCGAGGGATATAGTAGTCTGGGAGCGTCTTCGAATCATAACGAGATTGATTAGGTCCGGGGCTCCCGTGGCCATTTTGACCACTTAGTGCTCTTTCGACACTTTCTGACTCGGGCTGTAGTAAGAAGTTTTTGAGCCTGTCAAGGCTGGTAAAGTCATCGGCACCAATTCCTGATCCATCATCATCTATTTTGCTGCCATTGAACACATCTGCAGACAAAGAATGGGATATCGCAGTGTCATGATCACTGACAAAATCATCAATTCGTAACACCAATTGGTCGTCGACAACAACGTTGTGAGTACTATTCGACACTAAGTCCTCATCTCGAATTTCGGAGAGAAGATCTTCGTACTCTGAAAGCTTGATCTGGTAGTACAGAAGATTGAAGGTAGGAAGATCGGCATCTCTGTGAGACTCAAGCTTTGAAAAAGGCGAAGTGAATTGGCTGAGTCCAATTTGTGTCAGAACCGTTGACAGCGAAACGATATCAGTCACAGTCTGATTAGTTTTCACAAGATTCTCTGTAGTCTGTTCCTTTAAATAGCCCTCAGCAAGTGTCGGCTGTAGGCGCAAAGAAAATCCCATAACAGCATCGAGACCAAGTGACTCGCAATTTGAATCAAGTAGGCGCAAAAGCTTTTCGCGGATTTCATCTTTGCCCTTATGACCAAGCGGCTGATTGATCAGTTCGGGATCGGAAACTTTCGAAAGCAGTGGGGCAGTCTTGCCATCATCTTTGTTGACACCGAGGTAAAAGGCCTGGTTCAAACTCTCGTTAGAGAACAAGAAGCCCATTGAATCATATCGTCTGAGAACGTCTTGATTATAAGCAATGATTTCAGGAGAATTGGAAAGGTTGCTCAAGTAGTCATTAAACCGCTCAAATGAGTAGGTTATTTTCTTCCAAGTAGTTTCAAGTTCTGTCACGCTTGCACTTTTGTGGTTGTTCAACAACATGTCTCCGAAATGAGGAACAACATTCTCTTTCGCGTAGATCTTGCCCAAGCCTCTTGGTGCCAAGATATGATACGATTCCTTCAGGTGAACTAGATCCAATTGCGAGTTGATATCTGTAAATCCGCTTCCCACAAACGATTCATTCGTGTTAACCAAGTGTCTTCGATCTAGCTCAAACAAAACGGGCGACCAGTCATTTCTCAATAATTTAATATAGGCATCTCCAACGTGAGACCAAATATTCGACAAGCGAAGAACTGGTTGGGATAACATAATTGAGGCGATACCTAACCAGGAAGACATATTTCCACATTTATCAAGAAGACAACCAAGGTCTATCCACTTCTCAATTAATCGAGCTAGCTTTTCTGGAGCCAGATGCAGATTCTCGATGAACAAATGATGAACAAAAAGCCGAGAGAGGTAATGAATGTGTGTTTCATTGTCAAATATCAACGGGTTTTTCTTGTAGAAAGAATCTCCCGGGTTCTTTTCACTGATAGATGTCTGTAATAACAAAGACTTGTCTAAGCTTGCATTCCAACTGTGGTAAAAAAGTAAGTCAATGTCAGTGATAGCAGCGACAAGATCAAGCAATTCCAACTCCTCCATAAACTTCGAACTGCTCAACTCGCCGAGAACATTTCCCGCTAATGGAAGCGGTCTCATATAATCCACCTTGCTAATGAGACTAAGGAGCGCTTGCTGACTCGATACAATCGACTGTTGGATCTTGGTGATTGCATTGAGAGTAGCTTCCGAATCTACATTGCTCAAACACAGTAAAATCTTGGGAATGAAAGGCGCAACGTCAGATTTTAGGAGAAAGCCCCTAAAGTTTTCTTCGATGTGCTTCAAAAATGAGATAACCCGGTCACAAAGGTCAGAGTCAAGCAGGTAATCACCAAATTTCCCATCATGAATAGCATGCAAAAATGCCAAGATGAACTTGAGCACTTCGCCAAAATTTGGAAATAAAGGAAATGCAGCCTGTAAATTTTCGATGGACTCACCATGCGCCTTATGATTTGCGAATATAAAATAATGCACCAATGACTCCAAGGAGGACGACGAGGAGTTGAGTGACTCTGAAACAGAGTTAACTTTAAGCGCCGGGTGTGGCAATTCAGGCAGAAAATACGTTAAGCTTTCAGTCAATGCTATCGCATTAATAGCTAGAGGCAGCCTGGTCGGCGTTGCATCTTTTGGGGCAGCAGGCGGCATACTGGAATTGTTAGAGAGCGAAGGAATTTCGGTGCCTGAGGCATAAGTAGATGATGATGTCGTAGCCGTGGACTCGCCAATCGAGTGAAGATCGTTCTTGACACCACTATTTGTGTTCTGTTCAGAAGCAATAAGTGACATAGACTCGTGGTCGTTACCCGAGCTGGGGGTGGACGAGGACGGCTTCGTATCAACTTTAAACAGGCGAACACTCATCAGCAGAGGTGGTCGAAAGACATATAAGTGAGATCCTCGCAACTCCACTCGATATAAGCGCAAAGATGATTCGTTAAAGTCTTGTGTTGGCGGAGCCTGCAAAATGCCATTTAACCAAGCATGTTTGGTGGTGGTAGTGTCGTAGTCTGAGTCAATCAATGCCTTCACGTGGTTCGACGAGAATTCCATTTCAGAGGCCACATCTGACAGCGATTGGAGTCCATCTGCGTTCCCTAACTTGGTAGCTGCGGACATCGAGCGCCGCTTGGAGCTCTTGGTCCACATTTTTCTCATTGTGGAAGTTTGGTCGAGGTAAAATTATGTAAGATTATGTTGTTGGTAGTGTACCCCAAATAGACAACGTGGTCAGATTCAAAAGAGAGCAGTCACTTGCGATAAGGCGGCTATGAGAGCCTGTCTAAAATTGATTATGAGGATAGTCGAGCTCAAAAGTAGATTCTTTGAGTGAAGAGAAAAATTAGGTGGCCTCACTGTTTGCCGGAAGTACGAAGGAAAAACAATTTTGTTATGTCTCACGTTCGCGGGTTGATGGTCGGGCGGACAGGCGTGGTGCTCCAAACCGCTCTTAATGCACCACATGAAAGGCCACACAATGAGCCGATTGTGAAGAAGGCAAATACAAGGCTTTAGAAAAAAGCATAAATTGATGTTCCGAAGGGTGGTCATATAACTACTGTGACTCGAAGTGGTACATGATTTTATAAACAAATTTATACACCAACAAAATTCTCCCAAGGACTATATTAGTTCCGTATAAGAAACCAACTTTCGACCGGCGACCAATTGATGCCCCGTTTGGTAGGTAAGGCCAGCATAGGACATACTGCATTTCAGCTGTTCCAAGGTGCAGTGTCGCAGCATTCTTGGGCGAGAGAACAATAGCCAGCAACCTAGCTGTAAGGGGCGGTTCCAAGCAAAGATTGTATGGTCGTGTGTAAGAAAATTCATCAAACTTCTTATTATACATCAAAGCCACCAATCTTTGCGGTCCGGAAAATTCATATAAAATGAGTTTACCTGTGTACTAGTTGGAGTAATACACCGTGAGTGACAACATTCCTGGAGTCTCGCGTCGCCCGAGTGAGACGAAAACAACTTTTTTCTTGTGCAGCCGAGCGGGCATGCGCGTCGCGACATCAACCGTGGATGGCTGTTATACACACAATTGTTTTCATCTAAACCTTACCTAAATCGTCCAGACGGCTTTCAAAGATCTCTCGTTTAGTGAGATTGTTTTGAGGGTTCTGTGGTTATCCATCTATGCCCGACATTTTCATACACTCACGACCATGGTGGGAAATTGTGTGAATGCATTGTTTAAAAGGTCTGAAGCATGCGCAAATAAATTTACGAAAGCTCTCATAGACACGTTGAATAGGGCTGCAGTGCTGACAATGCTTTCCCTCGCCACCTTAGCACGCTTCGACAACCAAACTTGTAGAACTAGGCTACTCTCTATACTTAATTTGTGCAGTAGGCGCGATCCAATCTTTTGAAACGACTCAAATAAATAACCGTGATGTTCATTCTACCCGGGGTGCGTCAAATCACGCGAAATTTTGATGACCTCGCAGACTGTGGACAAGACGTCTCCAACGGCTGATTTCTATGGCACATTGAAGTGTATCTTGACAGTATGAACTTAACTTTCTTTTCTTGTCTACCGTCCCTGCTCAATCGTTTGCGCTTTTTAACTTCAGTGCGTCACAATTCTACAAAGGAGGCCGTGAATTATGCGCATCGGAAACAATTGATTGAGCAACACCATCACTCAAGCTATCCAACAATCGATCAGATACGTGGACCTGCTCCTGTTATCCGAGTCCCCGACTTTATTTTCAAATTCAAGGATGTTTCGCTTGAGACGCTTAGAGGAAGTGTTGCCCCTGAAATTATCCAACTAGAAGGCCAAGTACGATCCGTGCGGAAATCTGGAAAAGGCTTATATTTTCTAGACTTGGTCCAAGATGGAGCAAGGGTTCAAGTTTATGCATCCCACAAAATTTTAGGTCTCAGTAAAGAAAAATTTGCAGATATACACAATTTCATCAGAAAAGGTGATCACGTGTCATGTGTGGGAATACCATACAAGACGAATGTGGGAGAATTGAGCTTGAAAGTAACATCTTCAGTAAAGGTGGCTGCACCTTGTCTAAACTCAATGGCCCTCCCGGATAAATTGACTGACAGAAGCTTAATAAACAGTAATAGAGTTTTGAATTATCTTACTGACGAATCGCTGAAACATAACATATATGTGAAGTCGGCGGTGACTCAGGCCATTCGAACATTCTTTTTGAACGACAACTTTATCGAAGTACAAACACCCATTATGTCTGGAATGGGTACTGGTGCCAATGCAGAACCATTTTATACAAGACTGAAAGCTTTACATGGGGAGCAGCTACAACTTAGAGTGGCTCCTGAGCTCTGGCTCAAAAAGCTCGTTATAGGTGGCTTCGATAAAATCTTCGAAATCGGCATGAACTTTCGGAATGAGGGCATCGATTCCACGCATAATCCTGAGTTCCTTACGTGTGAGTTCTATCGCTCGTTTACCTCTCTACCACAATTAATGGCAATCACGGAGGATTTATTCGCCTACATACACCACCAGCTCCAAGAGAAGCAAAGCACAATTCCTTCTCTCCAAAGCACACTCCCTCAACTCCAATCCTTGGGAAAGAAAAACTTCACAAAGATTGAGTTCATTCCTGGCATTGAGAAAAAAACAGGGGTAGAATTTCCTCGAGAGCTCGATCAAAAGTCATTGTTGAAGTACTTTGAGCAGATTGGGTTAGATCCTCCCTCGCAAACTAATCCAGCAAACTTGCTCGATCGTCTCTCAGGAGTGTACCTCGAGTCAGTCAGCAGAGAAGTACCAAATACTCCCATTTTTATTTACAATCAGCCTTCTATCATGTCACCATTAGCAAAATCCAGCAAGCTTAAATACAAAAATGATAGGGAGTATGAGATATCGCTCCGATTCGAATTATTCATAAATGGCAAGGAATTTGTTAACGCATACGAAGAGGAGAACTCACCGTATTCGCAGCGAGAAAAGTTCATTCTTCAGCAGCAGAACAAAAAGAACTACAATGATAACGAATCGTTGATACCTGATTGGAACTATATCCAGCTGATGGAATACGGCTTGCCACCTACAGGTGGTTGGGGATGCGGAATCGATAGACTAAGCATGTTGTTCAGTGGAGCCCTGCGCATCGAAGACGTGCTCACGTTCGGAACGCTTCGTGATGTGGTAAAACAATGAGGCCGCCTTGACCAGCTTCGCACAAGAAAAAGAAGAAAAAAAAAGACAAAAGTCCACTCTCGGTTTGAACGAAACTACAAATGTACAGTCTTGGGTGATAAATTACAATGTAGGGCCCTGCGTGACACTTTCATCGCAGGATTTTTTGCTTGGCGTGTGCCTGAAATTAAGTTATGGCACATTTCCAACACGCGACCGGGCACTCCGATGCCCGCGCATTCACCGTCCATACTCCAAATGAAGCAATCGTCATATTCTTTCGTCTTGGAAACAGTGCTTAATATAACTAAATTTTAGCCACAGGCCCGAATTGGAAAAAACATGAATTTCTTTGAGCTCGAGGATAAAACTGGTGCCAGGATCACTTGGAACACTGTGCCAAAATCAAAACTTCAGCATCATCGAAACATCGCTCCATTAGCTGCTATCTTCACTCCTCTTAACAACAAGAGCCCAGTGCAATGTTTGAATAGTATACACATGGCGAGATGTCGGCAATGTAGAGCATTTCTCAATCCGTATGTGACGACAAATCAACAGGCAGGAAATACCTGGTATTGCCAGTTTTGCAAGTTCGGCAATCGCTTGGCCCTGGAACAGCATCCGCAAGCATTAAATCCGGAGAATTCTTGTGTTGAATACATAACTGGTCGTCAAGCCAAGCTTCCTCCTATTTTCTTCTATGTGGTCGATACGTGCTTCGAGGGCGAGGATGTTGCTGACGCGTTTGAGGCCTTACGTGAATCGGTCATCTTATCCTTGTCTCTTCTACCCTCGAATTCGTTGGTAGGATTTTTGAGTTTCGGCAAGCATGTTCAGTTGCATGACTTGTCCCAACCAGGAAGGTCTTTTGTATTCAATGGTTCCAAGGAATATACATTAGAAGACGTGCAAAAAGCTCTCAACCTCCACTCCCCTGTCATATTATCCAATGGTACCATAAGTACATTGGGGCAAAAAATTCTTCAGAAAATAGATATTGCTGAGTACAACCTCACAAGTATCCTTGAGGGCCTCGCCAATAACACATTCCCGCATCCAGAAAAGGAGGAACGTGCCCAAAGAGCAACGGGAAGTGCCATCAATATCGCTGCATTAACTTTGCAGGCTACATTGGGTAAAGACAATTCTGCAGGAGGACATGTATTGTGCTTTGTTGGAGGTGCTGCAACTTATGGTCCTGGAAAAATAGTGGGCTTGCCGCTTAAAGAGCCCATGAGATCTCATAGAGACATCGAGAAGGCTAAGGCTACTTTGCCTAAGATGGCAAATGGAGTGGCCAAAGTGGACACATCGCTCTTCAAACAGGCAAGAATATATTACGACAAAATCGCCAAACTTTTGAGCAACATTGGCCTCAGTTGCAATTTATTTGCAGGATCATATGATCAAATCGGCTTATATGAGATGAACAGAATATGCTCCACAACAGGCGGCTCTGTCGTGATGTGTGATTCGTTCACCACATCCATGTTTAAACAAAGTTTGCTTAAGTTTTTTAAGAAAGAAGCCGATGATCCAGATAGTTTTTTGGAGATGGGATTTAACGCAACGCTAGAATGCCATGTCACATCGGATCTTCAGATACAAGGACTCTTGGGAAACGCCGCGGGATTGCCAAAAAGAAAGGACAAATTCGTGGAAGGCTTTGTGGCTCCACAATCGCTTGGAGAAGGGAATACCAACGCGTGGAAGTTATGCTCGGTTAACCCGCAGTCCACTTATGCTGTATTTTTTGAGAAGCTCGATTCGACTCAAGTTGGGCATGCTTTCATTCAGTTCACTTTTCATTATCAGCATCCCAATGGAGACTTGAGGTTGAGGGTTACAACTCTTCCTCTAGCAGTCATTGCCGACTCTGATGCTCAAAACTTGGAGGCAGGTTTCGACCAAGAAGCAGCTCTAATCGCCATAGCCCGCAATGCCATTGAAAAGCTCCAAACCGATGGGGTGAGCGCGAAGGCTTCTTCCTATGACCATTCTGATCTCACCAAGCACCTCGATAAATTACTCGTGGATTATTGCGGACGCTTTGCTCAATACAACAAGGGAGATGTATCGCTGTTCCGTTTGTCCAATAGCTTTGCTTTGCTACCGCAATTCATGTATCATTTGCGTCGCTCCCAGTTTATCCGAGTATTCAATAATTCGCCTGATGAGACGAGCTTTGTGCGTCATTGCCTTATGCATGAAGATGTTTCAAATGCCTTAATTATGATACAACCTTCGCTTCTCTCATACGATGTGGAAAGATTTGGAGCGCAAGGTGAAAATGGTGTGTCTTTCAGCGACCCCGAGCCGGTTCTTTTAGATTCAATGTCACTCGGTGCCACCAAGATCTTGCTATTGGATACATTTTTCCAAATTTTAATATATCATGGTTCAACTGTTGCGCAATGGAGAAAAGCAGAATATCATAATATGGAAGGGTATGAACATTTCAGAGAGTTTCTAGAGGCCCCGAAGAAGGAAGCAATGGAGGTGCTTGTCGACCGGTTTCCTCTCCCGCGCTTCATAGATTGTGATGAAGGCGGATCCCAGGCACGTTTCCTAATGGCAAAACTCAACCCTTCCACAAACTATGTCTCAACTCCTGGTCATATGTTTGTTCAAAATGGCGGACAAATGGATATCATGACGGATGATACTAGCTTACAAGTCTTCATGGACCGGATTCAAAAACTAATTGTTGCTCGCAAATAGCAAGAAAAAACCCGGCGCATGAATATCATGAAATTGTTACATAGAGGTGATAGTAAGCAAAAGACTTTCGCAAGATTTATAATTATTAGAAATTTAATCTTCAAGCCGCCTAATGAGGAAATCTCCACTTCGCGCACCCCTTGAAGCTTGCGGAGATGCATGTTGAAAGAAACGAGGATCCATCGTTAATAATAGCACGGGACTTCTGGTAAGCTCATGCAATACGTCCCCAGAAAATGCCGATCTCAAGAGTTCTTTGTAATTGTTGGCCTTTCCACTGTGTTCCAATATTTCAATCTTCGTTTCATTTCATTTTCTATTTTTCTATTTTTCTATTCATTTTTATTTTTATTTTCGTCAGTTTCTTGCAGGGCTCCCCTCAGCTTACGTCTGGGTCCGTCAAGCGAACGCGTAATGTGGGGTGCATTATTTCAGTCACACTTATCTGAAGTGTATGGAATGGGATGACCATGATAAACGTATAAAAGCGTGAGATAGTCGAACAGGTTTCTGTGGCCTTCAATTCTGTTTTACATTGCTACATTAACAAGATCTCCTCCTTGTCAATACAAAGTATCAATTGAATCTACATTCACAAAACGACAGACCTCTATATAACGTTCTCTCCGATGCATCTGTTGGAAGAACCAGGCCCATCGAACGCGAAAATCTACAACGAAGTTGATGACCACCTGGACGACATCATGGTCTTGATATGTTCAGAACATGACTCAATGGGGCTCGTTTCAAAGTCCGAGCCAACAGGCTCTTCGCTAAAAAGGAAACTTAATTTTTGTGGCAGAGACACCTTTGGAAACAAAGTGAGGAAGCTAAGTTTGAGCAACCTATTTTTACCGTATCTATCAGAGGGCGCACGCACCTTGAATGAAGAGGCTGCCTTGACCATAAATTCAATTTTAGAAAATAATTTGGCCGATCAAGCTACATGGGTAAATGAGGGGCAAACGCCAGTCTTTTTCGAGTTTGTTTTCTTTTTGGACGCTCAGGGTAAAGAACAGATAAGTCTTCTCCAAAAGATGGTGCTCCAGTTTCCGTATATCTCGGGCATGTTTGTTTCACTGAATATCGATGTTAGCACTTATGAAACAAATCCTCGTATATCATTCCTGGACTGCAAGAAATGCAAGAAGCTATCCAGGGAGATGGGGTTATTAGATCCTTTAGGTGGAGGCAGCTATCCCATAAACTACTTCATCATATTGGATTCACTGAAGACAATCAAGAGCGGTATGCCATTAAGATTCAGTCACTCGTACGCTCCATATCAAAAGTTTGCACTTTATCTCCCGCAATTGTATGGAATAATGGCGGAATATTCTGCCCACGCCAATATGCGATAAACCAGCATCGAATGCGATATCATCAGCCTTGTAAAAGGGCAATCTTTTGCTGCTCTAACTCCTTGTACTCGTTCCTTTGTTTCTCGATTTCCTCTTTTACTTTGCTTGTGTAAGCATCGAGCCTAGCAAGTTCATCTGTTTCATTAGTTCGAAGATACTCTTGGTCCTTCTTATCAGGATGGCTGTATTTATATGGTAGTAGATTCAGAGGTTTCGAAGTCAAAATCTCAAATGCTGCCTCGGTTGGTTCTTGGAAAACAAGCTCATCAAACAACACGGAATGGACTTCGCCTTCCTCGCGTTCTGGAGCTTGGGGATTATACGGATGAAGTTTTAAAGCATGAAAGATCTGAAAGTTCTTCTCATTTATACCCAACTCGGCGCCCGAGTGGAAATGGATTTTGATGACAATCTCAAATTCTCCCCATCCCGTCTCAGTGACTTGATACGGAGGTGACTCCACTGATCTGACTGAATTTTCGTATGTCTCGTGAAGCTTGAATGTGACCTTTTTGATTAAAGGGGTCAAATCAATGTTGTCCAACGCAGGCTTGAGAAATACGGTCCATTCGTGTGTATGGTCTTTGGGTGTTCTGTCAGTTCTCTTCTCGGGTGCAAGTTTCTTGGCGCTGTTTCCGTATAAAATCGGAAGAGAAATTGAGACATTTTTGATTCTTTTCGACATAATTTCTGGTTTTCTCGTTTAATGGAGAGGAAAAAGTGGTTATGTGTTTCATAAACAGTTCGCACTCCTGGGACCTTCGCCTGCATGCAATTGGCCTTCTAAGATGAAAGATATATTTGCAGCTATCGTTACTGTCAGCCCAATAAATTATAGGAGAGTTTAGACGAATTAGATTCGGTCAAAGCTTTCTCTATATTCATTTTTTTGAAGTTTACTACTTGTCCGGATTATTGAAGCGGTGGAATCTAAAGAATAATAATAAAAAAAAAAAGATTGCCCACATGTCCTAAGCAAAAACTCTATTGAGGTATCAACGGTTTCCAATCAGACATGCATGTGCCTGATGACGCCCTCGCTGGTGGCGGAGGAGGAGGGACGGCTCTCTTAATATTCCCATTCGATATGCTTTCTTCAGAGACTTCATTCTTGTTTGAATTTATGGCGATCTGCTCAATCTTAGCAGAAGACAATGTTTCCGGTTTATTAGGCTTGAGTGGCTTAACGACACATGATCTCGGTGCTTCCGTGACTGACGAACTTCGAGAAGGTGATAGACTTGCGGAAGTGCCGGAGTTGCGAGGGGAGAGGGGAGCTATGGTAAATGCAATATTCGCGAAATTCAGCTGCGAGCCTCTGGGTGGAAGGGATGGCGATGTTGTATTTTTCCTTCTATCTTCCGGAGCCGCTTCTCTTGATTCAATACCTGTAGCTTTATTTTCCAGAACTCCTATCTGTTGAGATTTGCGACTAGCCGGAGGAGGTGGTGGGATTCTCTTGGGCGAACGGCCGATGATACTGGCTGCTCTCGCAGGAAGCGCAGGCGGGCCGTCGTCGATATCTAAAAGATTCATTTCTGACATGGCTTCACTTCGGAAGGTGGACTTTGAAGTGACACTCTCCGGCTCATGAAGGTTTCCATTTAAAAATTCAGGAAACTCTCCGTTCTCAGCCTTATATGCCGAATAGTAATCTTCAGCTAACTTCTTTTTCTTCGTCTCATCAACAAACTTTACCTTGCAGCAGAATGTCGAAAATAATGGTTTGTGATCACTGATAAAAATGTCCATGACGGCGTTATAATTCGAGGATTTCAACTCATTGCCACTTTTGCTTCTGAACAAGATTCTGTCTGTCCAGGCAGGAACACGTTGTTTTTCAGACGTGTCGTAATTTGACGTTCCTTTGTCATATTTGTACGTTGGATAAAACAAGATACGGCTCTCCTTGAATTTGGAGAATGCTCCATGCGGTTCTCCCATTTCAATGGTTAATTGGTCGGCCCTCTGCAATTCATCAAATGCCCCGCTGTGTATCAACCGTCTGCAACTATCATTGGAAAGATTCAAACGATAGTTCAAGTCGCCAAACCAAATAACATTGTCGTGGTCATCGATAGCATAGTTTCGAGTAAAAGTGAGCCCCTGCATTACTGCGGCGTAATCATTGTGCCTCTCAAGGGTTGCATTGACGCCCGCAGCAAAATGAGAAGTAACAAGAGCGAAGGAAGTCGCTCCATAATCGAAGCGAACAGCACATGCGCCCTTATTTGCTGTTATGCCCCCCATTCCAGTTTTCTTTGAAGATCCTGAAACCTGTGTCACTTGCGATATGCTCGATTTCTTGACAAAGAAGAAAAGGCACATCGAAGCAATGCTCTCTGTTCTCAAGAGAAGGTACTCCTCGTTCCGCGAGTTAAGCACCTGATGGAAAGCCTTTGCCCATTGAGCTGGCTTCGAATTATCTGAAGCGAGGATAGAGCCTGCATTGAGCTCGATGATCTCTTGCAAGCCAATTGCGTATACTTCGGGATATTCCAAGTCCGCATTCTCCGGGGGGAAGAGCCAGTTCGAAAGTTCCGGGTAAGCTAACGGGGTTGCAGCGTTTACGTTATATGTGCCGATGAACATTGAGATGGTGTCGCTTGTGGTGAAGCTACTTTCATTATGGTGGAGCTTTTCTGAGACATAGTCACTGATGGGGTCGAAAATTTTGACTGGAATGGACAAGCGACTGTCTTTTCCAAGCAAGGCATCAATCGTCGTTTGCTTCTTGGAATCAACGAAAGTATTTTGATACATGCGCGAAACGGATTTCGTGACATCGGAAAGAGCACCAGCCAAGTTCATTTTACCCGAACGCGTGAAGGATGACTTCAAAGCATTTGTTCCGGTGTAAATTTGGGAAATCGCATCACCATTATCGGCCCACAATTCATTATGTTTTGTGACAAACTCCTCAGTTCTGATTCGTTCGCGAGATGCCTGGGACGATACCTGATTATGAACAATATGTTCCAAGACAGTTTGGCAAATCACTTGCTCAATAAGATTGGTGCGGTCCAAACAATCCAAACAGTTCACGCGGAATACGCCGCTTTGCCTGGTGACAACCTCTCCTACTTGAGCATCGTAATTATACCAACCGAACTGCTCTAGAGAATTTTGTAGTAATGAAAGGATCTTAGTTGCCCCAGCAAATCCACCACTCAGAGGCTTTGTTTCAGCGTGAAAATCGAAATGACTGTACAGAAGTTCTTTTTCGTGGTCCGAGTTCTTCAAAAGCTCCGTGTATCGACGAGAGATTTCAACCTCCAGGGATTTGCTCTTCGAGAGCAAATTGATGATGTGGCATACGCCATACTTCTCGCAGATCTCAGTGAAATGCTTGTTAAAGCTAGGCTGGGTAGCTTCCCTAGATCTCGTGACAGTTATCTTTGGGTTGATCAAAGTTGAATCTTGCTCCCAGAATGCGGGGACAGACCCACGGACTTGGGTGAACGAAAACACCAGTTGTGTAGAGGCATGGTGGTAGATAAACTCAGTTTCAACAAAGTTGGCCACGTTTCCGTCATCATCGATTCCACGAGCATTGAAACGCGTACCGGCTCTTTTCCACGATTGTTTGGATATGATGGAAATTGAATCAGCACGTGAGACACCAAGGCGAACAGTTTTGGCAAAGCCTCGTATCACCGTGGTGAAGAATCGGTTATCGTTCAAAATTCCCTTTGCGGTGGCATCTAGGTTTGATCTGAACCGGAAAAGCTCTTCCATTAAAAACGTATTCCACATATATTCCTCTTGGTAATGTTGCACATTAATGGGAGACCGATCAGTCAGCAGGTCGATCTCGCTTTGAAGCCTCTCTTGTTCTACACCTCTTGCCTGCAATAAAGATGTCAAGTCAAAGTCATTGGAGTAGTAGAAGGACCCGTTGGAAAGAAGCTTTTTAAACTCAAAGCAAGGATGAACCATACGACCAGTAGACACGTCATAATCATCTCCATCGGACGGGAGGAGAATCGCCATTCCGTTCGCGTCAATGTTCCGAAAATCCCACTCGTCGGAGGAAAGTGAAAAGAAGTCCACTCCATGAATCTTGTCGATAGTTTCGTAGGGTAATGGTCGAGCAACATTCAACGAAGCGCCCGTTATCAATGCTATGTATATCTGGTTGTAAACATTAATGAGCCCCAAGCATCCAAAAACCTCTCTGTTAAGTAAATTCTTAAAACCATTCTCTCTGGTCACTTGAGCATTTGGATGCAAATGTACTTCGACCCTTGGCTGTTCACGTTCGCCGGACGAAGTACTGATCTGACGGAAAGTGAGACTATGCGATGATGATTGCAACGCCAATGTCCGGGGATTCTCTCTGAGCAAGACCTTCATTTTTCGGCCGCTTTAAGAAGTTTTATCTATGAGAAAGTTTATAAAATTGGCGTGAAATTTGCCGAAACAGAAAGAACAAAACTGCTAGATTTTGCTTGGTAGATCACGCTTGGCAATTGCCGGGTCGAAGCTTGAGGTTGTGCATACTCCGCCCAGAGAGGGTCGAGGTCGAGACCCAGACACCAAGTTGGCGATCGCTCCTGCGGAAGTGAAAAAAAAAAAGAGGCCTGGTTTCATCAAAGCCTGGACCCCATACATAGAAGGGTATCTTACGAAGAAATGGCCACCACTTACCAACTCACCTTGTCGGACGAGTCCAAAGAGAGAATTACGAGAGTTTTGAGCTACTCGCGCACAATCGCGCACTATGGTTTCATTCCCTTCATCTTGTACTTGGGTTGGAAGGCTACTCCAAGCAAGCCTTCCTTGTTTAACTTGTTAAGTCCCTTCCCCTCTGCCTAAACCTTGTAAATAGCAATATCAATATATCAGTGAAAGACGTTTTGGACTTCTGTTCCGTGTTTGTAATAAGAAAGGTTTCTTGAACTTTGAAGGTGTCTTGCTTTTCAAGAAGAACTCTTCGGGTCTAAATTTGCTCCCGCGTGACAATTCATGTACCATTTTAATGCATACTTAGAAAAAGAAGAAAAATGTTTGGGAAACAAATATATATACGTCTCATTATCTTAAAGTCTGCGGAATATGTAAATTATCATCTATTTCCGTATGCCAGGTCATTTCCCCAGACAACCTTTTGCAGACTACTATCTGCGACTGCTAAATTCCTTCCCTGCGCTTTTTTTATTTTTTCTTCTTCTTCATTGAATTGGAAGCAGCCATACATCTTGGCATCCCCCACATTCCAAGGCGTGTTATGTCAACCTCGACATGGACATCAAGGCAGACTGAGATTGTGTCGGGCTTATTTGCCGGTCTTTCGAATACTATAGTCACTCAGCCTTTGGACCTTCTCAAGGTTCGTTTACAGCTCTCTAGTGGAGCCGCAACATCAGAACCATTTGGACTTCTACGATCTGTGACGAGACAAATTTATAGTGATGCTACACTAGCGTATAAATCTCAACACAGAAAACGACCATTTCAGTACTTCTTAGTGCAACAATATTATAGAGGTTTCTGGGCAAACTTGCTTGGAAACGTTTCTGCTTGGAGTCTTTATTTCACGTTATATGCCGAATTCAAGAATAAGATGGCTGATGTCGATGGTAATACGTCATACTTCGGTGCCTCTTCTCTTGCAGGGGCAACCCTGGCGATCATCACAAACCCAATTTGGCTTCTTAAAACCAGAATTCTCAGCACTTCGAATCAACAGGAAAATTCATACAGATCTGTGCTTGATGGTGTGAAGAAGATCATTCAAAAGGAAGGCATTCTTACTTTCTGGAAAGGTACTGTGCCCAGTCTATTCCTGGTTCTTCAGGCCAGTCTACAATTTACTTTTTACGACCATACAAAAGACTATCTTGAACGATCACAAGGGTCCTCTGACCTTTCTACTCTGCAATTCATATTTGCCTCGGTGTTTTCCAAAACAATGAGCATGGCTTTATTATATCCCACACAAGTGATAAGGTCACGTATCCAAAGCTATAACCACAACCAGGAGAATAGAAGCATCATTAATGTCACTAAAAGAATATGGCAATCTGAGAAGCATTTCAAAGGGTTCTACCGGGGTCTTTCGACAAATATTATTCGTGTTCTCCCTTCCACGTGCATCACTTTCCTAACTTACGAAACCACCAAAAAGTATTTGGCGGAGTGATGTTACAAAAATTGGAGGGATGATCTTTGGCTGCGTTTGATAGACATAAATACAAGAACAATTATGTGTCACAGGATGACAATTTTGAGCCATTTGCAAAGTGAAATTCCCTTCACAATGACTATTCTGGTTTTACTCTTTCTTTCTTTTTTTCTCTGTAATATTTTCATTCGTACCATTTTGTTGAAAGCAGAAGGTTTATAATTTACTGACATCAATCCATTGAACCATAGATCTGCCTCTGAATCTGGCTGCGAAGGCGCTTCGAGATTTAGACGGGTATCAGAAACTAACCACCAGAATCCCTTCAACAAGTTCACCTTCTTCAGTTTACTCAAATTTTGAGCTTAAATGCCCTCTTTTGATTCAGACGGTTATTCTGTCATTGAGGAATAGGTGTCCTAATTGTCTTTGAATTACAAGCTTAGATTCGAGAGATTGATTCAAGCATGGTTATTCACGTGTCGCAGCGAAACGCGTCGCGTGTAAACATCGAAGTTCTTTCCATATCAGACAAGGAACCTACAAAAATATAAATAATGACAGATTTGACAGAACAAGAGACTAAAAGGAGAAAGCTCGCATTAGACGAAGAGTCGCTAGATGAACAATTGGTTGAGGAACCCTGCACATCTAGCACTTCTGAAGAGGCACCCCAACTGTCCTCAGAAACTTGGTATCCCATTACTGTCACATCCATCAAAAATAAATTTCTGTTTGACAGCACGACGTTTCATTCTGCAATCCCCACAGAAATCTTAAAAACACCAGATGAAGCTATTGTTTTAGGAGTCGATGAAGCAGGAAGAGGACCGGTACTTGGTCCCATGGTCTATGGAATCTCCTATTGTTTGGAGTCGTATCAAAGCAATTTGAAAAGCCGGTACGGATTCGCTGACTCCAAAGTATTAAAAGAAAATGTAAGAACAGATTTGTTCAGAATGCTCCACGACGAGAGCCATGAGCTTTTCCAAAATGTGGGCTGGGCGGCCTGTACGATGACTGCAAAAGATATATCAAGTGGCATGCTTCGAAGCACACTCGGCGCAGGCTCATACAACTTGAATGAACAAGCCCACGATACGACTATCCAGCTTATAAAGGATGTTTTGGAAGCAGGCGTTAAGGTGAGCAAGATATTTGTCGATACCGTAGGCCCACCAGCATCATATCAGGCCAAATTGCTGGGACACTTTCCGGGGATTGACATCACGGTGGCCAAAAAAGCCGATAGTATATATCCGATTGTGAGTACTGCGTCTGTGGTGGCCAAGGTTACAAGAGATTTGAATTTGCACTGGTACAATGAGAATCTTGAATCTCTCAAGGGCCACAAGATTGGCTCGGGTTATCCGTCCGATCCGAACACAAGCAAGTGGCTCAATAGCAACGTCGATAAGGTTTTTGGATGGTGTCATGGGCTTATAAGGTTTCTGTGGCAGACGGCAAAGGATAGCTTGCTCAAGAACGGGGGTGTACATGTGATATATGAGGCGGACTGCGTGAGGGAGAAAGGCTACAAGGATATAGGCACCATGTTTCAGTCTGAAACGTCTGGGTTGATCGATGCTCTGTTCTATGGCCGTGAGGCCAGTTTTTGAGTCTATGAATAGTGTGGCTGATGAAAATGTTTTGGCTGTGTGAGAACACTTTTTCGAGTGGTGTAGGTTTTTACTAGAGAAGGAGTGAAGGAAATGGATAAGAGAGCAGTGAACAAGGAAAAGGACCAAAAATAAACGAACTCCTTTGGAAACTAGCAAAACTAAATATTGCCTCGAATCATCTGGTCAGAGAAGTAATGGCATCAATCAATTACACTGGTGGTGTTCGGCACGCGCGCCACACTAAAACCAAATTGCGGAGCGTTTCATTATTCAATATTTCACTTTATTTTTGTCCTTATTGTTCCCTTCCCCCATCTTATCCGTTTTTCCCCTTTTCTACAGTTTCCTCTTTTCCGGCTTCCCCTTTTCATTTTCTTCCAGGTCACCCCTTGTTCCATTAGGCGGATTCATATTCACTACTCCTCCTCCTCCTTTGTCAGTGTTCTTGTAGATCTAATTTTGCAAGGCGTCCCTTTTAGACAAGTTGCAGTAAACTGCTAACAATGAGAACCTGCGGTAGTAATGATCGGGAAAAAAATCTACAACCTGTATTATGGAATTATACAGGAGATTTTGTATTCTATAATTATACAGTGGATTTGCACTCACCACTACCATTGTAGTTAGCTGACGCATTGTCAGCTCCAACTATATAGTGACCGGCTCGCCAACCCTAAGTGTTGGAAAGCCAGACTGGTTCCACTAGAATATCTCACTTAGTACATAGGTAAATATAAGACCCCTGACAAAATTTAGTTTTTTTGATTAAACGAATTGATAACTTTTGTCGAATTTTTATTACATCCGACAGTTCAAAAAGATCTCAAAAATTATCGAGTATTTAGCACATGAGCCCGGATTTCATGGAATATACGTGACGAATTTCGGATTGAGCAAAAACTGATTCTTTGCATGCACAGAGCACAGTCGGTCTCATGACCTATACTTTGATTTGGCTTTAACATAAAACGAATGTTTACCCACATTTATGGCTCGATAAGACCTTCGACTTATATGCCAGGTGAGGCGACGAGTTCAGTTTACGACGCATTCTCATACCGGTCGGCTCAAGTGCTGTAATTGAGGGCGGTGTAATACTACTCTGTTAATTACATAGCGAATTACGCTCTTAAAACCTTAATATAGCAGACTGTACTTTCAAACAAGTACTAACCAAATATGCAGCCGCAATGGTGAATATTTTTTGGTGTGTCTATACTTTCAAAAAAATCTAGAGTTCGGCCCCAAAAAAGTCACATTGTGTGAAATTGGTCAAAGAATGCTAATGCGATATCAGACAATATAATCTACATGATTACGAAATACATCAAAAAAAGAAAAAAGAAAAAAAGAAAGAAACAAACCTTGATATTCCTGGCGTCATTTTTGAATAAATTCGTTAATCTACTCGCTAGCGAAAGTCAGTGTTATAATCTTGAATATTTTTCGTGCTCTCGGCCCTACCGGGCCTTCCGTGGTAGTACTTACTACTCAGATTCTTAGAAGCAACCTCCTTACTCGGCCATCCGCGCGCTCACACTGAAGTCCGGCATCTGGACGGACATTGACCCCCGAGCCCGGAAGACAACCATGCGATGGTGGAAATCCTGTATCTACCGTGACTTCGGACCCAACCTCAACCGACAGTGAAAACACCTCAGCCAGTGCTTTTCCCTATATCTTCAGATCCAACGCCACACTACCATGTCTGCTTTGTTCGCTCGCACCGCCGCCGTCTCCGTGCGTGCCATGGCTGCCCAAAACTCGAGACACTACCTTGCCTCGTCGCTCTCCTTGCAGATGGCAAGATTGTACTCGTCGGGCAAATATCCTTCTCACGTTGTCATTAAGATGCCTGCTTTGTCGCCCACCATGACCCAGGGAGGTATTGCCTCGTGGTCCAAGTCCGTTGGCGACGAGTTGACTCCCGGAGAGGCCATTGCCGAGATTGAAACCGACAAGGCCTCCATGGACTTTGAGTTCCAAGAGGAAGGTTACTTGGCCAAGATCTTGGTGGATGCTGGTGCCCAGGACATTCCTGTAGGCAAGCCCATTGCCGTGTACGTCGAGGACAAGGGTGATGTTGGTGCTTTTGAGGGTTTTACTGCTGCCGACGCTGGCGAGGGTGAGGCTCCAGCTGCTGCTCCAAAGGAGGAGGAATCTAAGAAGGACGACGCCTCTGAAAGTAAGCCTGCTGCGCCATCTTCCGGAGACAAATCCGGGGACAAATCTGCCGGGTCCAAGGCGCCTTCTAAGGCCCCTGCTGGCAGAATCTTCGCCTCTCCTTTGGCAAAGACCATTGCCTTGGATAAGGGTATTGCTTTGAAGAACATCAAGGGATCCGGTCCAAATGGTAGAATTATCGCCAAAGATGTCGAGAACTATAAGGCTCCCGAATCTGCTGCTGCTGCTCCTGCCACTGGCTCCTCTACTGGTGCCAAGGACTTTGAGGATATCCCTATCACGGGTATGAGGAAGACCATTGCCTCGAGATTGTTGCAATCCACCCAACAGTCTCCCTCGTATATTGTCCAGTCGCACATCAACGTTTCCAAGTTGTTGAAATTGCGCCAATCGCTCAACGCCACCTCCGAGGACAGATACAAGTTGTCTGTCAACGATTTGTTGATCAAGGCAATTGCCTTGGCGTCGTTGAGAGTGCCAGAAGCTAACTCGGCCTGGATGGCTGACCAAGGCGTCATCAGACAGTACAACATTGTCGACGTTTCCGTTGCCGTTGCTACGCCTACCGGCTTGATCACGCCTATTGTCAGAAACGCCCACACCAAGGGATTGGCTGCCATTTCGCGCGAGATGAAGGAGTTGGGCAAGAAGGCTAAGGACAACAAGTTGTCGCCTGAGGAGTACCAGGGTGGTACTATTTGCATCTCCAACTTGGGTATGAACAATGCTGTCAACGCCTTTACGTCGATCATTAACCCTCCACAATCTGCTATTGTTGCCATTGGAACGGTGGAGAAGAAGGCTATTCCATCCTCTGTCAATGAGCAGGGCTTCGTCTTCGAGGACTACATGACTGTCACAGGTACTTTCGACCACAGAACGATTGACGGTGCCAAGGGTGGTGAATGGATTCGCGAGTTGAAGAAGATTGTGGAAAACCCATTGGAGTTCTTGATCTAAGCTTGGTCACGTCTGTCATATTAAATATAGAGTAATAGCAAGGAATATTTTGGTCACCTTAGATTCGGACCAGCGTGTTTGCAACAGCTTGTGCATGAGATTTGTTTGTAAAGGCCAAAAGAGCTGTATCGAAATCTCCAGTAGAAAAGCAATGTACTAAGACATGTAAATCTGGGGAGAGATGTACAACGGCCAAATGTTTTAATAAATCTTAATGGGTTCCTTCAGACTAAAGAATCAGGAGATGAATTTAGGAGACGGAATTTTCTGAGTCAATTGTAGTCAATTGTAGTCAAATTTGTTCTCTGATAGTACTCTATAAAAAAAAGAGTGATACGATTAGAGTTGTGGACAAGATAATAGCTATCAACAGTTTAGGAATACTGAATGATAGAAAAAAAAATTAAGAAACTATGAAAGAGAAGAAGAAAAATTGGAATGCATGCCAATGGAAGGAGATCCACTATTAGACTTTATACTGCAAGATGGGCAAGATAGATTCATGAGGACAGATTCTTGTCCAATTTAGCCTTGCATGTACAGTCATGAAATACAGTCATGCTACGCAACCATGAATTGTTTCTTACGAATTATAGACTGTTTTGCATATCTTGTGGTTTTGTTTTCCTATCTTATCACTACAAAAAACCTGTATCAAACTATTTATCTTTCAGTCCGTGCAAGAGACTTGTTTGTATTTTCATCCTCGCCTTTAGCTTTTTTTATATTCGTCTTTCTAGTTTCTCCTCTTTTCCCCTCATTTATTCTTTTCCCTGTTCTGTCGTTCAAACACATTCATCCGGACCATTAGCATCCTACTGCAGGGAGACATAGACATTCGGCCGAGACGCGAATCTCACAATCGTAAAAAACCACCGTCTCAGAAATCTCTTCTTCTTTCACCCCACTACTATGCCTGTAAGCACGATTTATATTGCCCGCCATGGCTTCAGATCAAACTGGCTACCACCTCCACACCCACCAAACCCAACAGGGATCAATAGCGACCCTGTTTTGGCCCCTCATGGGGTAGACCAAGCTGTTGAATTGTCACACCATTTAGGCAGTCTTCCCGACAGTGAGAAGCCCCAGTTCATAGTGTCTTCTCCTTTCTATAGATGCATCGAAACGTCGCAACCCATTGCACGTGTGCTTGGCTTGAAAATTGTCATTGATCGGGGCGTTGGTGAGTGGTTTAAGACTGACCGAGGTGTGGTTCCAATTCCTGCTGGGTACGATCAACTTCAAGAGTTTTTTCCCGAAGTAATAGGCAACTCTGAAATTTGGGATGGAAGCGGCACTGTTCCTTCAGCCGAGGGCGAGACTGAAGACGATATTTTCCAAAGAAGTCGAAGATTCTGGTCGGACTTCTTGCCTAAATTTGAACTGCACTATCCTGCGATTTCAACAATTATCATTGTCACCCATGCGGCCACGAAAATCGCTCTTGGCATGTCCCTCTTGAACCACGACTCTGTGCATGACGATATTGAGTTCAAAGGGGAACGAACGAAGATCCGGGCCGGTGCCTGCTCTCTCGATAAGTTTGTCAAAGATCATGACTCCTGGGTACTAAAAGAGAATGGTAGAACTGACTTCTTGACCGACGGCGAGGAAATGAACTGGAACTTTGACGTCAAATTCGAGGCAGGCTCCGATGAAGATATCAAAGCTAGAGAAGAAGCCGCGAGGCTCAAGGCTCTGTCGGAGCCTCCGTCCAAGATAGACCCCGAGACTGAGAATGAGGAATACGAGGTACGTACGAAGAACTAATAGATGTCTCCAACAGAAAGAACCTTTAAAGGAAAATAAATGAGAAACAACAACAAGACGGATGATGACGATGATGAACAAATCGTCATAAATCTCCTTTAAAGAGGCCAAGCCTCTTTGTTGGTTACCCTTTTTGCCTCACTTCTAAAGGTCTGCAGTTACTAACATCTAAGAATCTCTATTTTGCCATTGATGTGCCAGTAATCGCACCTTCTCTCTACGAAGATCTGTATCGAGAAGACAATCGAGACAAAAGCGGTGCATCGCTCTCTCAGCAGTTATTGATTAACCCAAATGCAAAACTACAGCTCACTGAGCTAGATCATGAGACACCGCTCTTCAAGATCTCTGATAATGCAAATATGGCTGCGGACCCCGAAAGCGTGCTTTTCAGTAACTTGAGTGCAATCGATGGGCAAATCTATAAGACCAGCTGGAGCCGGTTGCTTGGCACAGAATTGGTGTTTGATGAGTACGGAGAATTAGTAGGAACAGTGAGAGAGCATCTTGTACCTGACCGATCGGTAAATGTCAAAACCAAGACCAACATCACCGCTGCTGAAGAAGAAAATGATACAACCGCCCTGGATGGTTCAGACATGAAGACGGCATTTTTCAAGAGAGCTGTTGCGATGGCAAAACTGAAGGGAAGTTCTTGAAGCCACAACATGACATGCGCACCGTTAATACATAATATACAAGCACATCAAATTCAAAGGCCACTGAAGGCAAGGTTATACTGGGGGAAGCGTGAAAAATATAATAATAAACAAAAAGGTAGAGATACAAAAGTTCACAAGGGTTCGTGGCGAGTTCTCATTCACTCGCAATTCGCCTAGTGGTCGGAAACCAGTATTTGGGCCCTGCGCGAAGTGGGCTTCCTTTCCGTTTTTCTCACCAATTCCGAAGCGTGCACATTTATAATCTGAGGGGTTCTCTATGGCCGATAATGTGGACCAAAGATTCTTTCGATAGGCTTTGCAAGTACGAGTTTGTTCTCGGGTCTTCGTCTCCTCGCCGAGCTGAAATCTTGAACCAAATCATAGGTGTCAGGAACTTCTCGGTCTTAACGTCCAGTTTCGAAGAGAATCTTTCCAAAGATAACTTCAGTGATATTTCATACGTGACAGAGACCGCATGGCTCAAGACTCCAAGTATCTTGTCGCAATTGGATGACTCCAAAGCGTATATATTGCTCGTTGCAGACACGGTAATCTCCTGCGGCGGAAAGATTTTTGAAAAGCCAGGGACCTCAGAAAACCAAATGAAGATGTTTTTACACTACAAGCAACATGCTGATCAAATCAAGGTTATTACGGCTATGCACGTGTGCAGAATAGTGGATGGAAGAATTGCAGTGCATAATTACGACCATGAAATCACCACCCTACAGTTTGACTCGAGTCTTTCGGAAGAAGCTTTGCAATACTACATTGACACCGGCGAAGGGATCGATGTAGCCGGTGGGTTCAAATACCAGGAGCAAGGAAACATGTTATTTAAAGGGATGGGCGGTGATTTCTTCAATGTTGTCGGGCTTCCTGTAAAGAAAACCCAGCAGCTCATAGTAAAAACTTTATAGGTGATGGTACATTGAAATTGCAATTTACCTCAGGCTCAAGGCCGAGGGCTCATGCGCGATCAGTTATTGGATCTTGAGCACGCGTATGGATGAAGTTCTTGTGAGACTAAGCAGAAGCCATATGTCGGAGTATTTCAGATGTAGTGGTAACTAGTCGGTAACATTCGTTGCTTTTTTAGTGTTTTCGGGAAGACTTTATAGATTCTCCCTTTTGTTGTTTTGGTTTTTGATTTTTGTCTCTTTGTCTCTTTGTCTCTTTTTCTCTTTTTCTCTTTTTCTCTCTCTAAGTTGGCCTAAAAATTGCACCCAGGGCCTGAGGCCAGCCGCATAAGTTGCAGTGCACCCATTGGGTCCCATCCGCTCGCATCACCTGCCTGCACATCAAGTAGAGATGGTTTTTTCCCTCGATGAGATACTTTCTTGCCCCACGACTTGGTTTGTTCATCTAGACAATAGCTAACATGGCCAAAAAAACATCCAAGGCACCCAAAGGGCAAGTGAATAGGCCTGCCAAGAAAACAGAGCAAGTCTCATTGGATAACATATCTCCAGACGAATCCAGCTCGGGTCCTGAGTCGGGAGATATCTCTTCCGACGATGAGGTGGATGTTCATGGTCTTGAAGAAGCACAGCCAAAAAAGAAGGGAGCGCATACTGTCAAACTCACTAAGGAGAGTGACAACCAAGAAGCTGAGGGTGCTCTGAAGAAAAAAAGAGCCGTCATTTACGTGGGTCAGCTCCCCAAATTGTTTCAAGAACGTGAGTTGAAAAGATACTTCTCCCAATTTGGAGACATCACCAGATTGAGATTGTCCAGAAATAAGCTTACGGGTACCTCCAGGCAATACGCTTTCGTCGAATTTAACAATCTAGAGGCGGCACAAGTCGCGGCAGAAACCATGAACAACTATCTTTTGCTCGGCGAGTTATTGAAGGTGCATGTTGTCGAAAACCCACACTCACAGCTCTTTGCCAAAGCCTTGAAGTCGAATTTCAAGGAGTTTGACTGGAGAGGGAAGCTTTACAAGCAACAGACGGCTCCAAAGCCATTGGAGACTTGGAAGGAGTTGCAGCAAAAGTACGAGGAGGCCAAAAAAGCAAAGTTCGAGGAGTTGAAAGAGCTTGGTTTCGACTATGCTCTTGAGGCATAAAGTGTATATTATTCCGGGTATAATGAACAGTTTTCACGTGGATTGAGGTCTTTTGGTAGTGAAGACTGAAAATTGGTAAGAGGCCACCGACACCTATTCTTTAAAAAAATCCTTAAGAAAAAAAAAAAAAAAGAAAAGAAAAGAAATAAAAAGAAAAAGAAAAAGAAAAAGAAAAAAAGAGAAAACATCCATGGATCGTTTAGTATGTTGCTGCTCAGAAATATGGAGCCGGTCACATGACGTGCGAATTAAGAAATAGACTGAAGCAACATCTTTTTAGCAACCGACCATGCCTCCCAAAAAAAAGCCCCCAATTCTTCAAGCTTCTCATGAATATGATTTCCCTCAAAAATTCTACTCCTTGCATTCAGAGTTTGCGTCTTCCTTCTTCAAGCCGACGCCCGAAACTGTAATGGAAGGCCAGATCGTCACCATTGATCATTTCTTCACTAACGAGTTTTGTAATGAACTAATCTCAGACTTTACAAATAAACTTACATTGGAAACTACGCCTTTGATCAAAAGCCGGGACTACGCTGCCCGTTTCAATGACCGAGTTTCTCTCACTTCTCCGCCTGCTGCTGACGCTTTGTGGAAGTATCTTAAAGGTATACTATTACAAGTTCCGGATTACGAGGACCCGGAGCTAGAGCGAATCCTGGCCATTTTCAAGGATGCCAAGAGTCTTAACCCTCAACTTAGAATCTACAGGTACACTAAGGGCCATCATTTTGGCAAGCACTACGACGAATCTGTCTCGTGTCCACTCGCACATGACCCCTCACTTAAGGGACGAACAAAGTGGACACTCCTCATCTATTTAACCGGTGACGAAGAGTTTTCAGGTGGTGGTACCATCTTTCATCCAGATACACGCGGAACGAGTCCGCTCAATATCCATCCAAGCAAAGGTATGGCACTCTTACATAAGCACGGAGATGATTGCTTAAAGCACGAGGCTGAGCTCGTCAATGCCGGTGTCAAGTGGGTTTTGAGATCGGATGTCACTTACTAGGCATTATGTTTGTGCTAAACGAGAGCAATATTTCCTTTGACTGTATAGCAGAACTTAATGGGTCAGCTGTTCAATATGCACATCGATAGTCATTGATATTATATGCGGCGCTGATATCAACTCATGAGGCAGAGCTTGTAAGATAATTTTGACTCTTTATTGTAAGAATCTTGGGTCTCGTGAATGCATAGGGAGCCATTAAAGATGCAAGGTCCTCAGGGTCCTCAGGGTCCTCAGGGTCCTCAAGGTCCTCAGGGTCCCTCTAATTTTCATCAATAAGACAACCAATAAAAAGATTGTTCTACGACTCACATTTAAAAGTGGTAGTATTTGTGAAACCTTGCTTTAAACTTTTGAGCTGGTTTCAACTCGAGATGCAAAGTTTCCTAGAAATATTCCTGTAAATTCCCGTAAGTCGATACTGATTTGTAAATCAATCTTCCTAAAATAATAAGACATTTTCGGAGCTATTGGGATTTCTTTTCATCCACAAGCAGTTAAAATTAAAAAAAAGAAATACGACAGGATTGAATCTTCTATCGTGCTATGAAAGATTTAAATTTTGCATTGACGAAGGGCTTCTTTTTGAAAGCTACAGACTGAAGCAATAAGCACTTGAATCAGTTTACAGCGACAAATTCAATTGGGTCCGTTGAAGAAAGTGGATATCAGACCAACACACCTCAATTTACCTGTGGGGTATATGAGCCCAAAGGGGCTCTCAAAAGTGTGGCTTTGCTCAAGATTATAGCGACGTATAGGTTTTTTTTTTGAAAAAAACATCATATTCATATTACAGGGGTGCCCCTAAGTTCGGCTCGCGCCTTACGTATATGTTTTTTTTTTTTTTTTGAAAGAAACATCATATTGCAGAATGTCACTGCGACTAGCTGTGTTTCTTTCTTGTTCCACTTTGATTCTGACATACGCCGCAATGTTCCTGACACTAAGAATAGGCAGATGTTGTTTCATTGCATTTGTTGGTTTTCACTCTATTGTTTTTACATAGCTATTAATCGGCAGTCGTAACGAAAGGGTTTCGTGGTCTAGTCGGTTATGGCATCTGCTTAACACGCAGAACGTCCCCAGTTCGATCCTGGGCGAAATCATTTCTTTTTTCCTTCATGGGCAGGTTACATGTTTTGACTCTGTAGCCTAGCACTTGTTCGACTAATGTTTTCTTTTTTAGCGATTTTCGAGAATCTCTAGGTGAAGTTTTCTTCCCATTTAATTACCCAAGACTTTATCCCGTAATTTTAACTAAACTCAGGCCTTATAAGCCCTTTATCCATTATTGTGCTGCACGATGTCTCGTAAATGTTGGATCTGTGCGCCATAAACAGTACACATAGCAAGGCAAACGCATCTCCATGTATTTCCAATGATTGACAGAATATTTGAACAGTCGTATAAATCGTTCTGATTTTTGTATGTACATTATTTCTTACCCTTTGGAAGTTCCTTTGATTTCTTTCCCGCAGTCAAGCTTTTTGCATAGCTAGTGGCAGTTTTTAAATCCTTTTGAGCCTCCTTTGCCCCAAGCTTAAACTGATAAAACACACCGTATTTCTCTCTTAGCTCCTTCTTCTTTTTCTTCACTTCCCTGTTGATTATTCCGATCTGTTCATCATAAGGAACACCAGCTTCGGCTTCGGCGAGTGTCTCCTTTCCAAACAAAAGATCAAATATACGCCCGTCTGACCAGAAAAACCCCTTTCTATCAACGACCCAGTTTCTGTTTCTGGTTTTCTCTTTTAAAATGAAAAAAAACATCGACTTATCTGCGGTTCCATAAAACCCCTTTCCGGTCCATACCCTAGCCTTATCTCTTCTTGCTATATCCTGGAGCGGGACTGTGTATACGGGCGTAGCTTGGCCAGGAACTAAAGGATATGAAGTAAATTTCACATGTTCAACAGGCCCAGGAAGGTACCACATTCTCCTTATGAGCCTGGTGGGAAAGGTTGCAAAATGATAAGCAGCAGCCAATGCAATGGCACCTAACGCACCGTAAGTCAATAAATCAATGCCGAATTGCCTCCGACGAAAAGGCAAAGCCAAATCCTGTTCATTCTCGTCCCATTTTTTGTTCGCGTTGAACCACGAGTATTCTAGAAGGACACATCCATAGACAGTGAAAACAACCGCACAACAGAAGCATCCAAGAAAGTAAAGCCGATGAGGTTCCGACTCATAAATAAGCTCGGGGCTGGTTTTACTTTTCAAAATCTGAACGACCCGGCTAAACGGCATCTTTGGTCCTACTCTTGGCACACCTGGTCTTGGTAAAAGTGTGGGAACATTTTCCTTTGCAAGCGGAAACATTGGAATGCGGTCTCTCACAGTATTTGTTTGTTCGGCCTCTCCCGGAATATGTTGCTTCAAGTGTTTCCATTCTCCCTGAGAAGGAAGATTCTTTTTAGGGTCAAAAGACTGGGGAAGTTTGGAATTGAGCCTTGGCAAAAGTGTAGAAAAGGCTCTCAGACTGTTCCACAGAAAATATAGCAGTCTCGCCGGGGTAATACCTGAAGAAATCCTATATAGAAGAAATGGGCAATTCATGAGCAGCATGCTAGCCGAATCTAGGTATTTCCAGCACGTAGCACTTATACTTGTTGGTATTAATGACAAGTGCAATTTTGGTGTCGTGCAGTTGGGTGCGCATAGTGAAGCAGATGCGATCCGGTCAAAGCGTCTTGACTCGTCTCAACCTGCATGGAAAGCGATACCGAGACAAGATGAAAGCAGTCATGAAAAAGAATGAAGAGAAAGCCTGGCTTCAGATGGAAATAAATCATCACTTTGCTTTTCCCTCTGCACGTTTCAACTGGACCGGACGCAGTCCCACGTATTTTCCGTTCATCTCCTTGAACGCTTTCAAGTAGTCATCTGCTGAAGCAAAAGCAACAAACCCGTACCCCCGGTTTTTCTGAGTCTTTGCATCAACGGGAACACGCACTTTACTGACACTCGCGTACTTACTGAAGGCAGCGGCCAAAACACTGTCGTTGGCATCTTCGCCCAAATTCCCAACAAACAACCGGAAGTGTTTTGGGTTCCACACGTCTTTGGTGTCGCCACCTTTATGCTCCAGGGATAATTGGCCTGTTTTTCTCTGTGTGCTATGGAGAAATGCTTCTGCTCTTTTACCACTGGCTATGCGCCTATCGGAGGACTTGGAGTTGTATTTTTTCTGGCTTGGTGGCATTGAAAAGTGAGGGCAGCTTCGAGGCGGAAATGATCCAATTCTGTATATCGGGTCGTTGAATATGATCTCAGTATATTCGTGAACAGGTCTAAAGTGCTTCTATTCTTTTAAATCGCTGATAACACTGGCGTATACTACACTTACCCTTGAGATGTCAAGTAATATGGTGTTTGGGCAGTTTTATTTTTTATTTTTATCGCCTCAGCTTCTAAGCGTGGCTGCGAAAAAAATCCGCGAGGAGCCGGGGCACGGGGGCCTCTTCTTATATACTGAAGGCTGGGGCCAAACTAAGCTTTGAAGCCCGCGAACTCTGCTCTTCTAGTGCACACCGTACACTGTAACGATAGAGCGGAGATGAGTGAACGTAACAAGGTGCCCCATCGCACGCGACGCACTGCTTGGTGGAGAGTCCGATATCAAGATTCCGATTTTTCGAATTTGGTGGACACCCAAAAATACATGCAAAGATTTCAAGCAGCCAAAAAAAGCTTAAATACCTGGCTTTAATTTCTGTGGCTGTTGTAAATTCGATTAATCGATCCAATTTTTTGGCCTTCAACTAAACTGGCCTGTGCGCTTTGGATTTGCAAAACTTTTGACACTTGTTGATCTCAACTTCCAATCTGCCAAAAGCAACTTTTGGAGCACAGAGATTCCCTTTTTTAACCCCTGCATAACATACACACACACAACAACAACATGTTCATTCTCTCGCTGATGTCAGACTTGGTGAGAGTGCCACCTCATTCATTCAACTTGCCCATACATCATGTACTCAAAAATGAGTTGCACCAGAAGTACTCCAATAAGGTAATCACAAATGTTGGTCTAGCTGTGGCTGTTTGGGACGTACTGGAAATCAAAGACGGGCTTCTTAGACCCGGAGATGGAGGCTCTTATGTTGAGGTTAAGTTCCGCATGGTTATATGGAAGCCTTTTATTGGAGAGGTCTTAAGCGGATGGGTAACTGATTGCACTGCCGAAGGCATCAAGGTGCGGATGGACTTTTTCGAAGAGATATTCATTCCTAAGGATTATTTATTTGAAAACTGCATCTTTAAGCCCGTGGAAAAGGCATGGGTCTGGCAGCCGGACGAAGAGTCGGAGTTATTCATGGACATTAACGAGAAAATTAGATTCCGGGTCGAGGAGGAGATTTTCGTCAACATCAAACCACAGTCTAGTTCGGAAGCTTTAGGTCTAGAGGATACGCCGAACAAGGCACCGCCCTATGCATTAATAGCATCTTGTCAGACCGACGGCATGGGATGCGTTTCTTGGTGGGATTAGAAGAGGAATAAAAGAAGGAGATAATGATGATGATGACGATGACGATGATGAAAAGATGAAAGGATGAAGAATAAAAAAAAGAAAAGTTGATTAAAAGATGAAAGGATAAAAAGATGATGAAAAGATAAAAAGATGAAAGGATAAAAAGATGATGAAAAGATAAAAAGACGATGAAAAGATGATAAAGATGAAAAGAAAAAGAAGCATAAATCTTGACCGCCCTTATGTCCGATATATTTGTACCATAGCTTAATGGAGGCAGACGTAATTTACCTGGCTTGACGTCAAAAGTCGTTACATTCTATGTCATAACTTGACATCAGAAGCTGTTACATTCTATTTCTTAACTTGCATAGCACATAACCTTCCCTTTCCACACGACAACACACACACACACATATTAATTGTATTGCATGTACTGGGAAGTCGAACTGAACTTCAAGTTTCCCTTGATCACCTTCTCAACTGCCTTCAAGAAATCCTTCTCGTTGGCAACCTTTCTTCTTGCTCGAATGGCAAACATACCGGCCTCTGTACAAACTGACCTCAACTCAGCACCCGTCGCGTTGGGGCATAGTCTCGAGATCAATTCCCAACGAATATCCTTCTCGCAACTCATGGTTTTGGCGTGGATACGGAAGATATTGGCTCTTCCTTCCAAATCTGGTAATGAGAATTCAACCTTCCGGTCGATTCTTCCGGGACGTAACAACGCCGGATCCAAAGTGTTTGGTCTGTTTGTGGCGAACATAACCTTTATGTTACCGCGAGGATCAAAACCGTCCAACTGCGTGATCAACTCCAACATGGTTCTTTGCACCTCGTTGTCTCCACCGGCTCCATCGTCAAATCTGGCTCCTCCGATAGCGTCGACTTCGTCAAAAAAAATAATACATGCCTTTTTGGTGCGGGCCATTTCAAACAACTCGCGCACCATTCTGGCGCCCTCACCGACGTATTTTTGCACCAACTCAGAGCCAATGACACGGATAAATGTAGCATCAGTTCTGTTAGCAACGGCTCGCGCGCAAAGCGTTTTTCCGGTACCTGGAGGGCCGTATAGCAAGATCCCCTTTGGAGGATCAATTCCCAACTTCACAAATCGCTCGGGCGAAAGAAGCGGAAGCTCAACGACTTCTCGCAACTTCTCAATTTGTTCCTTACACCCGCCCACATCTCCGTAGGTCACATCTGGTTTTTCCTCAACCGTCATCATCGTCACAGATGGGTCAATTCTCGGCGGCAACGGTAACTGGATCTCGTATTTGTGACGATCCACGCCAACACGCATGCCCTCCTCGATATCCGTAGGCGAAACACGCTCGCCCAAACCAACCACAAATTTGGCAATCTGCTTGATATTGATCACGTATTTCTGCTTGTTGTCGGCATTGGAAAGAAAGTCCAATTGCGGCGGAGGGCTCGTGGCCTCGATGATTTTTGTACACCTTGCCACTTGCAAAGGTTGTTCCTGAGACATGCGCTGTTTGTCGCCCATTACGTCCCATAAATGAGGCGCCGATAACCCGGTGTCCGATTCCTTGATACCAATGTTTTCCTTGATTCGCTCCTCGATGTCCTTCAAGTCTTTTTCGATTGTCTTGAGCAGCGTAGCATATGGGGCGGCTCCATATGTTTTTAGTACCTGAATATCGCCCTCACTAAGAGGCACCACCTTGTCTTCTTTTTCGTCCTCGTCCTGTGGGGCCACGTACTTATCCCAGTCAGCTTTTGGCGGCATGATTCTATGATTTGAAGTTTGATTATTTTTTCTTGTTTTTTAATTTTTCCTTTCAGAGTTGGAATTGAAAAAAGAGCAAAGGAATTAAACTCGCCGTCGAGTGCTACTTTGGAAGGACAGTCTATGCTGGAAGCTTCTACTAGGAGGAGATCGCACGTCAGATTTCGCGGTGCGCTTTAGTCGCCACTGCGTGCGCGTACCAAAAGCATGGGTGGGACGAGCTGAATTCGGGTGCGAAAGTCCCCGGTGTTCTCAATTTTCATTCAGTTGGGTTATTTCTTCTATTCACTAGATCGATGATATGTTTTACGGAAACCTCTAAACACATTTTGAAAATATCGCTCAAGCTATTAAGTAAATGAACGAGTTTATTTAAGAAACTAGCTGGTGATTACTGTTTCTGTTTTTTCGTATTTTTGTATTGTTCGTATTCTTCATGTTCATTTAGACATATAATTGTCCCGTGCCGCCAGTTCCTATCTATTGACTAGTTCTAACCAATACCAGTTTTTTTATTTTGTTTTCTTTTTAGTCGAGATCGATCTTTTCTTGTAATTAAGGTCTTCCTTGAAAACTGTCTCAATTGCCATTTACATAGCAATCCACTACTACTCCATCCTTCATCACTAGCTCCTGAACCGGTAAAACGTACTCGTCGCCTTTCCGGCCAGAAATATCGATGTTCTTTTCGAGCCATTTTTTGCGTAAGTATTCGTTTTATCTTGAAGCCAGATCAAAGTAACGTTTACGAAACATGCTTCGTTTCGTCAAGGCATTTAAAGAATTAGATCGTGGTCCATCAGAAGCTCGTTACATTTATGCTACAAAGTCCGGGCTCATGTGCTTATATTCGATAACTTTTGAGATTTATTCGAATTATCAGATTAAATGGAAATACGTCGAAAGTTGCCGAATGAACCATTCGATAAATCAAAGACCTTAGATTTGTATTTATAAAACCACTGAAGCCTACCCAGATAATCCCATTTCCGTTAGTGCCTGTGACTGGATGCTTACCCGGTTTTTACAAGCAAAGCAGGACAATTTCTAAACCGGAGCTTCGTCGTAGATCCTGCGGAATTGTTGTTCCGGTAAGATTCAAACTGAGTTGGGCATCTTTTATCCAATTTGTTTTCACGATTTTACCTTTTTTCCGTTCTTTCGTTTTTTCGTTTTCTCGCTTTTCCGTTGGTTACTCGATTGGTCATTGCGTGAGAATAAATCAGTGGCTGCGAAAACCCTCATTCTATCACTCCACAATTAATTCCTGACATACCATAAATAACTAACATTAATGAAGGTCAAAGAGCGTTTTGATCTCGTTTGTAAGCAGCTCCGCTTCTTCCTCAGTGCGATTGAGCGGATTGAACGACACAAGCTTCAGGTTCAATGCCTTGAGCCTCACAAGATAGAGTTCCAACTTCTCAACAAACCGTTGAGGTCTTGACTTGCTGTTAAGAAGAAACTTAAGAAGATTTGTTTCGAGCTGTACATTGCCGTTAAAGTCATACAAGCGCATTACCAAGTCTGTCTTGCTATCTTTCGTATTAAGCATGCGTAGAAGCGAGGCCACACTATAGTCAATCACCTTGAAGAACTTGAGAAACCAAAAAAGCGAGTATATCGAGGTACCTCCGGACTCCTTTTTGTCAGACGCATCCGATAGAAGAAGACTGAACGAGTTTGACAAGAACTGTAGTGTGAATTGGAACGACTCCGTGGACGAGAGCTGGTCCAACTCGATTAAAAGATAGTAGTAGTCTAAATTGACGAGACCAATATAGTTCTGCAAAAGCGACAGCTCGGCAAATTCGGTGTGGGTCAACAGCAGGATCCCCACGCGCCATACTTCCAAGTCAGCGGAAAACTGGTTCAAGGCCTCCTTCTTAGGCGCAAGAAGTCCCAATCGAAGGCCAAGCATACGGTCCTGGAGCGAGTGAAGCCGAACCGAATAGGACATGAATGCGGCGCTTTTTTCCAGCTCTGAAGTCAGCAATGTATCGTTGAAGTCGGAGGATATTTTGATCATCGCAGTGGGCATGAACTGGCTGGGTTTATCGAGCAGAAGCGAGAGCTCCTTGTCCAAATTGAAAATGGTCCAGAAACACCGCTTTTTCATACACGCGTTAGGATTGCGTCCGGTGAAGTCGGTGAGAAATAACATTAGTCGGTCGAGAAAGCCCACAATGTTCCAGATAAGCGTGATGTTGCCCACGTTGATGGCATAAATCAGGAGAAGAATAAGAAGGTGTGCCTTGTGGATATCGTCTTCGGACTTGATGTCGTAGGAGATCATGTCGACAATGGACTCGACAAAGGAGTCGCTGAAAAGCTGCGGGTACAAGGATTTGCCAAGGTTCGCATCGTGTATAAGGCACCCAATGGCCATCACCAAGTACACGTCAAGACCCACCAAAGTCTCGGTCTGGAAAGAGAGGTTTTCGAGCTTTTTGAAGAACGCGTGGCGCGAGAGAAACGGGTATTTCCACTCGTAGTTGGCGAAAAACGTATGTACAAACGCCAGCGGGAGGCTGACGTCGGCAATCGGGCGCACGGCCAAGAACTCGTCGTTGAAATTGGACGCAGCAGATGTGTAGGCCGCGGTGGACAGCGCCACGATATTTTTTGCTACGGACGTCGCCGGTTTCAAGCGAGACATGGCAGCCAGCGCCATCCGCGAGTGGGTTTTCGACGCCAAAAGCGCATCTGAGTGGCCGTTATGAGCTTTGGAGCTGTTTACTCCGTCAACTCCGCCGGCGTCTTTACTCCCACTAGACGCCGCCTCGGACCCGAACCCGAGCCGAGACCCCGGCCGCGACAGAGAAGGCGTGCTGGAGCTCGGGGGGAGGTCGATGTTTCGAAACGGCCGTTCGGTCGAATCCGGGTTCACAAGCGACGCAATCAATATCGGGTGTCTTTGTGGCTCCAGCAGGTCCTGCGACGACCCGGACGAATCCTTTCCGCCGGCGTATTGCTCAGCACCCCCTTCAGAGGCAGGCACCTGCTCGAACGTAAGGCGACGCTTTCGCCGATCAATGTACTCACATGTAGTTTTCAGGCGTCGACAGTAGTCACAGCTCGGATATGTGCGCGAGCATTTCTTCTTCAACTTGTAGCAGCGGGCACAGTTGGAGTCGTGGTGCGTTGACGAGAGCTCCAAAGGTATGCCGTCGGGCTTTTGGATCATGGGGCCTCGGACGTTAGAATCAGCACCTTCTGAAGCGTATCTGAGCAGGCTGGGGCTGTGGAAATCGATTTTGAACTTCAGCGCCACTGCGCCGTTGCCCATGAGCTTCTTGTAATAGACCGTGTCCATTGTTGTGGGTGACAAGGCAGCAATAGTCGGGAACAGGTCACGTAACCAAGCAAGATTCACGAGTTTAAATAGGCAGTGTTTGAGTTTGAGCTCAATTTTGGTTTTCGCTGAGATTGCACAAATAAAAATTGCAGAGGCTCGTGCAATATTTGCCTGCTTACTTTAGGGTATTCTGGCAGGTGCACGGGAAGCTGTTGCAGACCCTAAGCTCGAAGTTCTGGATTAATGATGAGGGTGTTAAACACTGAGGGTAGGTGAGACTGAGATGGACTGAGCCTTTGATGTTTCTCAGATTGTGAGAGCCTTGCAGCAGGTGCGGCCGCAGTTTATGTACTAAGTGGCTGGCGCGAGGACCGGTGGATAGGGCGATAATGCAGCAGGGCTTTGGGGAAAAAGGCCAGTAGGCAGCAAGATGTTGGGGCGACAGAGTGACGCGACCATGGGGCGAGCAAGGCGAACAGGGCGAACAGGGCGAACAGGGCGAACAGGGCGAGCAAGGAGAAAGGCCTCCATGGACAAACCAAGCTCGGGGCCGAACCACGTCGGGCAGCCCCAGAGAGGCGCGCGCACCATGGCCGGCTGTTTGTTGCGGGGCCCCATGTGGAACCCCATTCGGATGCCCTTGGTTCCCATTGTCAAGTTCCACCTTTGCCCCGGCAATAAAAGAAAAAAAGAAAGAAAAAAAATGTAATGGTAGGATCAAAAGAACTGGGGCAGTGTGGCCAATGAGGCTGATCCTGCGACAGGATCTGTTGGAGTTTCTAGAAAAATTGCACATTTCTGGTGGGCGGAAACGGTATGAAGGTGAGAATCGTAGAATTCCACGAGACTCTGGTGTGAGGTTTGTTGGTGTGCTCTCTCGCTTGTCAAGCCTTTTAGCAATTCTCATTCTTTCTTCAATATTTTTTTTTTTGTCTCTATTTTTTGTTCTTTTTTTTGTTCTTTTTTTTGTTCTTTTTTTTGTTCTTTTTTTGTTCTTTTTTTAAATCATTTTTTTGTTCTTTTTGTTTTGTCGCCCTTGAATTTGCCCTCGTTCCGTTCACCGCTCTTGTCCCTTTCTTGTGTTATCTTCCTGTTTCTTGTTTCGTCTTGTTATTTGATGTTGTTGTTGTCCTGGCCACGCCTCTTGGCTGGAATTGGGCCTTTCCACTGCCGGGCCGGTCATAGTGCGGGCCGAACTACGCTCATCAAAAATGACATCACGGCTGCAAACGTTGGCCTACATTAGTTACGTAAGGCCTTTTACATGGAGAAAGGAGATTGTACTTTTCTCAGCTAAGTTTTTTCCCGTTTCGTTTTATGGCTTTCACCCTTTCACCGGTTTGGCCTAAAAAAGAACCCTTGTGGAACGGAAGGTCAGCCCGTTGCGCAAGCAATCAACTCAAGCGCGGCCGCCGTGAGTAGACTGCTGCGAAACGAACACCGAAGGCCTGAGCACTTTGGCAGGCCTGACTTTTCGTTCTTGACGTTGTTTTGCACGTCATGACACCTGAAGAAAACATCCCTTGTTGTTCTTATCCTGATTTGCTCTGTTGTGTAACTTTTTTCTTTCTTGATGATCTCTTTGTCTTTTTTTTTTTATTATTTCATTTCATTCATGTTCGATTTTTTTGTCAGTTTTCTACATCGCTCAGCTTCATTCTTCGACATATGCTCTCGTATTGATCGCGCAACGAGTCTCACTCTTTTAATGCGCATCCAATAGCGCAATCCTAGTCCGTCTCACCCTCTTAAGTCTCCTCTCTTTTAATCTTTATTTTTCAAAAGAGCTCTTTTTCTTTCTTTCCCTTTGTTCTTTCTCAACGTGCTTGTGCCCCTATTTGTCCATGCACTCTTGTTTGATAACGCTGCATTCCATCGTGCTCGACGGCGGAAGAAAGAATCGTCCGTTTCATCGACACATTCCTATTGTGGCGTGCCACTAGCCTGAAACTCGCAGCAAGTCCCGTTCGGGCCCCGTATTGTTGAACAATGGCCTCCTCAAACTTGATCTAACATGTACATGATGCCGCATACTGACGCACGCCACATGCACGACAAGATAATAGATATGATTATGAGTAATTCAGCAGGTTTGATTGGCTGCGATTACAGCCTGACTCCAGTTCAGAGACACTTCTAATCAAAGACACATGAAATCCCAGGACCAACAATAAGAAAAAACGCTAGGTGTGTGGAGGTGATGGGGCGGACGGGAGTCCGAAGTCGATATTGGCTGCAATATGCACCACCTCCAGCTGCGTGCATTTCAAATTACAATTGACGGTCTCCAGTCATATTTTTCGATAATGTCTTGAATTGATGAGTTAGAGAAGGATGAGGCGTACGGGTGATGCCTTTCGAGATGAAATAAGAGTTAATTATTAGAACTTTTTGCTCAGGCAGAATGCGAGAGTTAAAGATTGTTTATGAAATGGTAATTGTTTCCGTGGGGAGATATGTAAATGAGTAGAAACCTTGTACTTTATACATTCTAGACTGCCTCTTGCATCAATGGCATGTCTCGTACTAGCATTAGTGCACTGAATTCCATGAGATTTTGGAAATAAAATAGATGTAAATAAACGTTTTTGTACAAACCAATCATCTGAACCAAATCCAAGACTCGTCACTTTTCCAAATTCATGACTAAGTCCTGAAACCAATTGAACAGTAAACTTAGCACAGCCCCGTATTGGATAATTGACCTTAAAAGACAGCTACTAAGTGTGAAATCTTTCAAAAAAACATGTACATGAGCTTACAATTTATATATACCAACCTGTTTGTTTTTACCTGATTTTCATTCTTCAACAGTGCAACACAGATTCAATACTCAAAGCTTAATCTCAAACTTTCATACTGAATTGTGTGAAAATCCCGCAATGTCATACCTCTTCACGTAATGCTCAATGAGATCCTTGACATGTTCAAAGACTTCGGCAAGGTTGGTCTGGAAGCTATCCAAGCCCAGGAGATTTATTACCTTTGAAGTATGGAAGAAGTGCATCCACTCGTATTCGGTGAGGCTTTCAATGGCATCTTTCTGCTGATTATACACATGTTGGGCTTGGTAGACTAGCATCTTTTGCTTTTTGGGGGAAAGTTTCCTGAACGCGTTGCCATCAGATAAATTCTTTTCTATGGCGACCATTGCGTCCATGATCTTTTTCAAGGCTTGCAAGATTTTGATGTACTGTGGATCATTTACCACGCCTTTTTCGTTCTCTTCAGCTGCCTCGAAAATGTTTGTATGCTGTCCTGTAGGATTTAAATCAACAAAAATGCTGTCGGTTGACTCAGTACATGCTTCTTCTCCTGCAAAGTATGCTTTGTTGTTTTTCATTTTGCCTTGCTTACCAAAAACCCTTTCGAAAATGTCTTTCACGAACCCTCTCTTTTCTTTGACTTCAGCAGGATTTTCTAAACGGGGAACACTTGGGCAAATAGCTTGCTTTTTAATAGCAGCCGCATTCACAAGGGAATATAACACAGCTGCGTAGACGACAATTATTTGAGATCTCATTTTGAGAGTATTCTTGGCTCGATGACTATACTAATTTCAATTCAAAATTAACGATTGAAAGATTGCGGGTTATTTATATTCTTACAGAATTTAAAATTTTGATGAGCCTAATTAGTTAGTAAACATACAGCTGAACCCGGAAAAGGTGTACCACAGGAAGCTTTTGGTTACAGGAGACACCTTACATTGTCTAGATTCTAGGTACCTTGAACCACGCTTGCTTTCTGGCCTCTCAGGTTGCTTATGTTTGCAAATCAGTAACATGAGTAACAATGAGCTAAACTACCACTATAGGTGTTATGCAGTCGAAATACGCTAAGACGTATTGAGGCCTATTGTCCTTGTATTTCAGATGATTCACCTTATTGTTACATAAGCAGAACACGTTGGATAAGGAACTAAAACAAGAAACGTTTTATGGCTCAGAGACAAGACCTGTACGTCTGCTTTTGGAAGTAACGACATTTACTCTAAAGGTGGTTGTAGATTTATATGTCGAAGTTAACTAAACAGTGTGTGCCTTTACTCAGGGTACGATTAGATTTGCTACAAGTTGAGCAACCTTAAGAATTCTTTATCGCTTTAATATGGCTTACGCCGATCTCCCAAGTTTTGATGCGTTGATCGAAGCCGATTTAAGGATTCAGAGCAAGTATTCAGTGTCGCATAAACAATGAAGAGTACTGGCATGTGACGTGTAATAGGACATGGTCTTTGAAAAGCCACACTGGTCACTTAAATGAAAATTGGCCTATTACTCACCTCAAATATATTCTAGAACTCCTGATCAAATCAAAAGAAGAAATCTATATTGTTGCATGCTGATGTAAGCAGCTTGTTCTATTGGCCCTGTTCGATCAAGAATGCTAATGAATGTGGTTTTCTCAGAAGCTACCAGTGAAACGGAGAGACGTTCATTGTTAGCTTTATTTTTCTTTTTTTTTTTTGTCCTTTTGCAATCTATTTGAAATGGCCGTATAGCGCTAACCTCGAGTTCGGGATATAGTGTAATTTCCCCAAACCATGGAATTAACGGCAATTTTCAAAACTAACATTAGAAAGACGGATTCCGAATTCGCAGAGAAGACACCAATGTCAATCTGCGGGGTGAAATACGGTAATTTGCCGAAAGCCGAAGTTGTAGCTATGAGCTCTAGGTTTTCTTGAGTGTCAAAAACACTATTTCAGTTTCAGATGCGGATGTGTTTACCCGGCTATAGCTCCCTCAGGTGGTTCTAACACTATCCAACACTTATTGGCCGGTTTACATGACTAAAGAGTGAGTTGACTCTTTCTGGATATTGTATATTTCCGTATTCAAAACAAGCAAAAAGGAATAGAAAGTTTTTGAAAAGAAGTTGAAAAAAATTAAATAGAAATTGAAAAGAAATTGAAACGTTCCAGTATCGGTGTCAAAATGGAAAATTAATCGATACGCGTGTCCCTCAACACATGCCCACTACATGCTCAGTGAAACTGCCAATAGCCAATACCATGGCCACGACAACTTTATTACACGCTTTTCTTCCCCAGACATGACGACACAACAGCCACATTAGCCTTACTCTATACCGACAGCTTTTCTGAAATTACACTTTCCACGTTCCCTATCCTTTTATGGTCAATTTCTCAACTCTCTATATATACAAGTAATCAGGCCACAGCCTCAGTAGCCTCAGCGGTCTCAGCCGGCTCCTTGAATCCCTCCTCACCTCCCATCACTTTTCTCTCCTCTGCAAACGCAGCCAACGCCATTTCACGCATCTCGTCCAACATCACGCTTTGGTACTTTGGATTGAACGCAGGCAAGACGTCGTGCGACACCAAGTCATGGCGCCAGTGTTTGTCGTCCCCTTTTCTCCATAGCGACTCCCAGAAGGCCGTGGTGTTTTCCAACTCAAACTCTTCGATCACGTGGGCCAAGTCGGCCACCGCCTCTTGCGTATAAGCAGGTCTGTATTGGCCCAGGTACCAGGTGTTGCCGTCGGAATTTTTCACCCTCATGGCCTTGGCGTCCTTCAGAAGCTGCGTGTCACGAAGCTTTCTTAGTTCCACGAGCCCATGGTACGCAGCAACGGCGTAGTCGTAATTTTGGAAGTTCACTACGCACATCACCCTCCAGAGATCGTTTCGGCGACTAGGCTTGCGGTTTTCCCAGTTAGGCCGCACAAACTGGTGGTCGATCTGTTCCTGATGGAACCCGGGCACCTGTGAGTACAACACCTGGCCGGAAAACAAGTTTTTGTACATGATAACCTGAGGAGCCAACTTCATTTGCTGAAGCTGCTCGGCCGTCTTCGGGCCCTGGGCTATCCGCGCACCCAACTCCTTCCGCGCGCGGATCTGCTTCATGAGAAACTGCCTCATCTTCTTCTCGGCTCTCATTTTGACGTTGGCCATTTTGAAAGGGGTTTTTTGGGCGAAAGTCGGTGTTTTAGGGGGTGTAGATGAGGCCAGTTTTTTTTCAGCCATGTGCCGAGGTATGTGGTCACGTGACTGTCAGTTGACTTGTTGGAGAGAAGCGCGGTGAAACGAAACCTTGGTGGTGCGCGCTTCACTTAGAGGTGTGCTCACCTCCATTAGACCTGGCCCTTTCTATATTGGCTCTTCTTCAGGCTCGATTCGGCTACAGCCCCAACACATTTTTTTTTGCTTGTGCGGCTCATGGGTGCTATCTCTTTAGCCTTTGAGGTGTTGACGCTCGCGGGCCTCTTTGCTGCGTTCTCCTCGTGGTCGTTCAAGTATGTTTTTAACCACGACATCATCCGCAATTATGCTCACCGCACTCACTTCAGCAAGGCCGATATCAACTCGGTTTTGGACCGCCAGATCAACACCAAATATGGGTGTCGGCTTCTACGGCTAGAGGTGGATGACGAGGAGGATATCGAGGATAATATTTCTAGGCCAGGCCTTGGTGGGCCCTATAAGCAGCCCGTAAATAGCCCGTATGGAACCGAAAGCCCGTCCGTGGGCATGCCGCGCAGTGAAAAGTCCCGCACCCACTATATGGTGGGAGTGCTTTTTTCGATTCTGGTGACACTTTCGCTTGAGCTCGTGCTCCTACTAATGATCCAGCTTTTTGCATCGGTGGAGTTGAACTTGGCCGTGTTCAAGTTTGTCATTATGGCGTTGGTGGTGCTGGCAACAATTGTCCAGCCACCCATTGTGATTCTGCTCTATGTGAACCAAAAAATCATGCCCGCACTCAATTGGAAGTCGCCCACCGACGTTTTCAAGTTGGTGCTGACGATGGCTTTGTGTGCTCTATGGTTTCTAGTGCTTTCCCGCTTTGGTGCCCTTGCACATGCATTGGGTCCGGATGCGGGGAAGCTGTTTTTGGAGGAGAAAACGAACGAGATCGTTTTGGCTGGTATTTCCATCACTGCCGTTCTTTCAGGCGTCGGGTGTATGCTGACTCCGATCCGGAGGTTTTGGATTGACGGTGTTCTCAAAAAAGGGCCAGGAAACGCATCTTCTGGGCTGGAGGAAATGCAATTAAATGAGCTTATTCAGTCGTATAACTCCACAAAAATGCTCAAGCGCAAACGGCAGGCCGAGCTTAACCAGCATCTTTTAAATTCAGGCGGCACTGTTTACGGCGCCTCCGAAACCGACCTGTTGCGCCTGTTAAAGGGCAGCGGTAAGCACTTTTTAAACAGGATGCAATCTTTCACCAGCTTCCTGACAATCACTGGTTCTGATAGTGAAGAAGACGAGCTCCGCCGTGAGATTTCGTCTTTGGAACTGTTCCAGGACCTGATCTATGCAGACCTTTCCAAGAAGCTTGATGCATTTCTTCGTGCAAGGGAAGCCTCTCCTGGCCAGTCTTCGAGGCTAGAAAGAGCGTTGGCTATAGGAAACTTGTTATTCTCACTTTACTGTATCTACAGAATCGTGAACGTTTTGTTTCTCCGGCTCCCGTACCATTTCTTTTGGAGCGGGGCCGATTTGCATCGTGAAACCAACATCATCGATGATGGTGAGGCGTCTGAAGCTCTCAACAAAAACACGAAGGATGCGCTTGCAATCACCATAGCTAAAATTATCCAGGGACTTTTTGGGTACTTACCCATATCCGAAACGCAGCTCATCAACCAGGTAAGTTTTATTCTTTCGGGCTCGCTTTTTGCGTGCTCTTTCCAGAACGTTTTGGTAACTTTCAAGTCCCTTGGTCGGCTTCTTCCTACTAACACAACTGCTGTCAATGCTAACGTGAAAACCTGGATCAAACATTTAATTGTCAGCGAGTTCATGGCCATCTACGTGATTGCAACTGCGCTTCTTATCAGGTCGAACCTCCCGCCTGAAATCGCAACACTGATGCTGAAAATTCTTTCGCTAACGCCAACCTCAAGCCCGACTTCTTCGGCACAAATGATGGCCGAAGTCGACTTCATCGATGCGTGGTTCGACAAGGTTTTTGGTGCCACGTGTGTAGTCACGTTTTTGGTGATTGCAATGAGGCTATTTATCGAAAACGACAACATTTACGAAGGTGGATACGATGAAGAGATGATAGTTGAAGATAACTCGAGTCTCAAGCTATCATGAAAAATTCGCAGCCTTTCGGCATGCTAGGAACTATGTCGTTTATCGAGGCCCTCTTTGAAGCAACCCCGCAAATGGGTGCAAAATAAATGTACAGTTCTCAACGGCTTTCGGAAGAAAATCATGTTCGCGCTGCAAAAAGTTACCCGAGCACCAGAAGCTTAGAGCAAAGAGATACGGGACTGCACAAGTTTTGACGAATGTGTGCGTTACTTGGGAGCATTTTTATTTTTCATCTGGGGCGTGGGTGCGGAATCATATGCTATCAATCGGAGATCTGCCCCGCGCTGTCACTTCCATGAGAGGATATGCCGGCATACAGGCTAACGTAATCTGCAATTTGTGGGGCACTAGCGCAGGGGATGTAACTTGCAACAGTCCGCTACCCAAAGTGAAATGCACGAGGGACGCATTTCTTCGGCTTTCGCCCCCACGATCTCCGAATCTTGCATATTTCAATTCGCTAAGATTAAGTCATATATTAAGACACATGGCTGTCTATTTCTGAAATGATCGTTCACTAGCAAACCAAAATGTCTATTGTACATACGACTGGCATCTCTGCGAAACACCCTGAAAAGTTCAGAAGTGATATTGAAGACTCCAAAAGGCTTCTTCTTCCTGGTGTTTCTTTTCCTGACGATGCATCCAAGCCCATCATTACAAGTGAGTCTGACGTGGCCATAGTCGGCGCCGGCTTTGGTGGATTGGCCACTTCTCTCATGATGAAGCGCAAATTCCAAGACAAAAGCTTTGTTGTGTTTGAAAAACACGCTAATTGGGGAGGCACATGGTGGGCAAATTCTTACCCTGGCTGCGCCAGTGATATACCTGCTTTATGGTATTCTATTTATAGCGAGCTCAACGACAACTGGAGTGACTTGCGGCCACCACAATACGAGATGGAAGAGTACATTTTGACTGTTGTTGAAAAACATGGGTTAAACAAGAGGATCAAGCTCAATACCGCCGTTAAAAGTGTGATTTATAACGAACAACTCGGAGGATGGAAATTGCACGCTACCGATGTGAAAACTGGACAACGGTACGAGCACACGGCCAAGATTGTGTTTTCGTGTCTCGGAGGATTGGTGTACCCCAATGAAGTAATCATTCCAGGGCTCAAAGATACATTCCAGGGCAAGTTTATGCACTCTGCCTTATACGATCACTCTGTCGATATGAAGGGTAAAGATGTGGTGGTGTTAGGTAATGGATGCTCCGCTGCTCAGTTAGTGCCTGCATTAATGGATGATGCTGAAGTGAAGAGTGTAACACAGATATTCCGATCCAAACATTGGATCATGCCCCCGCTCCCGGCGTTCCTTTATACGCTTTACAAGTGGTTGCTGATGACGAGAATTGGCTTGATCATCATTCGGGTGGTTATCATTTTTTTCGCTGAGACCAGGTACCCCATGTATCAAGGGGATGGATTTTTGTCTCGAATCGTTCGGAAAATCAACCAGTGGATGTCCGTGCGCTATATTATGTCGGTGGCGCCGAAACGGTTTCATGACATGTTGATTCCATCCTATAAAGTTGGATGCAAGAGGCTTATTTTCGACTACAAGTATGTGCCATCATTGACCAATCCCAAGTTTGACATGACAAACCAACCAATCAAGGAGGTAACCAAGAATTCTGTCATTTTAGCAGATGGAACTTCGATCAAAGCGGACGTTATTGTTGCGTGCACTGGATACAATGTCAAAAAGAACTTCTTTGCCACTGAGTTTATTGGGCGTAACGGAACAAGCTTGGGCAAATTATGGGAAAAAGAGGGGCCTTCTGCATACAAGACATTCATGGTCAAGGATTGTCCCAATCTATTCTTCATTGGTGGGCCAAACTCTGCCTCGGGCCATTTCTCCCTTGTCAGCGCCATCGAAAACGGAACCTCGTTTTCCTCTAAAGTGATGCCAAAAGTGCTCAACGGCACAGCAAAGTCTGTATGTGTAAAAAGTGAGGCTTACGACAGCTGGTTTAAAAATGCGCAAGACAGATTGAGCAAGGCTGTGTTTGGTTCAAAGTTTGGAGGGTGTGTATCGTGGTATTCTGCGGATGGGATCAACTCCACGGCGTATCCTTACTCGCAGTTTTACTATTGGATTGCCCTGAGGTTGTTCACTAGTAAAGACTTAGTGTATGAGAAGGCAGAGACGAAAAAGATCATTTAAATAGAAATTCGGAGACAGTTTAGAGCCATAATACGGTATATAATAGCTTTTACGTATTTTAACGAATGATTTAATGAACTAAGTTGTAATTCTGGTGTGATGAAAATCCAGGTGAAAATCCCGGTGAATATTTCAATGTGACATCTCTGCTGAGGGTGTTGCGATTTGCTCACTCCGGAGTCCTCGTGGGCTATTTATGTACAAAAGGGCTCCGGAAAGGCTTGAAATAGAATATTAGAAAGCGTATAAGTAAACTGTTCCCATTGAGAAAAGTTTTCGATGTTTAGACTTGAAGAATATGGTGGAATATATTTTTGCCGGATGTTCTTTAAAGCCTAAAAAATTGGCTTTCGCGTGGATTTAACTAATTTTCCTTGTTGCAGTCAGCACTTTTCTAAATGGCTTCCAAACTGTCGAAACAAGCAGAAAACAAAAAGTTTCAAAAGACTTTGAAAATAAAGAAAGCCAACTCCATAAACAGGTGTTCCGAACAGTCTCTAATCAGATGTATCATTCAAAAAAAAAAGAAAAAAAAAACCAATTTAATAGAAAAAGGAAAAACATACTACAGAGCTCGACCCAGCACAAGAATCTTGCGACGCCAATACAGGCTTCATTTTCCCTTGCACTAGAAAACGCGCAATTTCTGGCGACAGGTGTATTTTGGGGCTCGGAGACCAATGAGTTATAACCTCAATGAGAGCACTCGGACCACTTTTGTGGAAGCATAAGAAATAAGAGTGAATTTATGAAAAACATTAAAGAGGGAAAAAAAAAGGAAACAAAAGAACAAATATACAAAGACTTATTTCCCGTTGGTTGCGAACCGTACTAGTACTTCTCTGAAAACCTCCCCAAAAAAACACATCGTTCCCGAATAAAGCCCCCATTTACAAAAGAACACCAAAAGAACACCAAAAGAACACCAAAAGAACGCCAAAAGAACGCCAAAAGAACGCTAAAAGAACCCTACAAATATCCCCTAACTGCCTATATTCCACCATCTCTTTACCCATAACCAAGAGCAATCCTCTCTCGTCAGACCTTTGCACTCTCCAACTTTTTCCAGCCTTTCTGCACATAGACAAAGTGCGCGCAAGACATTCGATCCAAAGTCGGAAGCGAAAAAAGACGAAATCCACAAGTAATCCTCATCTTTCACCATTCGGTCTTTCAACTTCCGACGGATCGTGAATTTCATAAGCTCAGCAAAGATGTCGACAGACACAGCTATAAGCAGTAGAACATCAGTGCCGTTCTCTAGGGAACAGCTCGAGCAGGTGTTGAAAAGACGGTTTTTTTACGCGCCCGCGTTTGAGATTTATGGTGGTGTTTCTGGTCTTTACGACTATGGTCCACCGGGATGTGCCTTCCAGGCCAATGTAGTGGACACGTGGCGCAAGCACTTTATTTTAGAGGAGGATATGTTGGAAGTGGACTGCACCATGTTGACGCCCCACGAGGTGCTTAAAACTTCGGGCCACGTCGATAAATTTGCTGACTGGATGTGTCGTGATTTGAAAACCGGCGAGATTTTTAGGGCCGACCACTTGGTGGAGGAGGTGTTGGAGGCACGGTTGAAGGGTGACAAGGCCGCGCGTGGCGAGAAAGTGGTTGAGGAGGAGGAATCGGATGACAAGAAAAAGCGGAAAAAGAAGGTCAAGGAGATCAAAAACGTCAAGTTGGATGACGCCGTCAAGCAGGAGTATGAGTCGGTGTTGAACCAGATCGACGGTTTCTCTGGCCCGGAATTGGGCGACTTGATCAAGAAGTACAACATCACAAACCCGGCCACAAACGGGCCTTTGGAGCCTCCGGTCGAGTTCAACTTGATGTTTGAAACGGCCATCGGCCCATCGGGTCAATTGAAGGGGTACTTGAGACCTGAGACGGCACAGGGCCAGTTTTTGAACTTCTCCAAGTTGTTGGAGTGCAACAACGAGAGGATGCCATTTGCGTCTGCGTCGATTGGAAAGTCCTTCAGAAACGAGATCTCGCCCCGTGCCGGTTTGTTGCGTGTGCGAGAATTCTTGATGGCTGAGATCGAGCATTTTGTCGATCCAGACAACAAGAAGCACCCTCGTTTCGCCGAGGTCCGTGACTTGAAGTTGCACTTTTTGCCTAAAAGCGTCCAAGAATCTGGTTCCAACGAGCTTGTGGAGAAGACAGTAGGAGAGGCCGTTGATTCCGGCATGGTCGATAACGAGACTTTGGGCTACTTCATTGCCAGAATCTACAAGTTTTTGATGAAAATCGGTGTGGACCCATCCAGATTGAGATTCAGACAGCACTTGTCCAACGAAATGGCCCACTATGCATCTGACTGTTGGGACGCCGAGTTGCAGACTTCATATGGCTGGATAGAGTGTGTTGGATGTGCCGACAGATCTGCTTACGACTTGAGCGTACACGCGGCAAGAACCAACGAAAAGTTGGTGGTGAGACAATCTTTGCCCGAGCCTGTTACTGTGGAGAAATTTGAAGTGAACATTGACAAGAAAAAGTTCGGTCCTAAGTTCAGAAAAGATGCAGGTGCAGTACAGAAGTTCTTGGGCGAACGAACGCAATGCGAATTGGAAGACTTGTCCAAGGAATTGGCCGACACCAACAAGGTTGTTTTGAAGGTTCCTGGTGTTGATGGCGATGTTGAGGTTGGCAGTGACTTGCTCAAGATTGAAAAAGTCACCAGAGTTGAGCACGTGAGGGAATTCACACCAAACGTGATTGAGCCTTCTTTCGGTATCGGGCGCATTCTCTACTCGATTTTCGAGCACCAGTTCTGGGCCAGACCGGAAGACAAGGACAGATCTGTTTTGTCGTTGCCTCCTTTGGTGGCGCCAACTAAGGTTTTGGTTGTGCCATTATCCAACCATGCCGACTTGGCACCTCTCGTGCAAAAGATCACCACGGCCTTAAGAAAAGCTCAATTGCCATTTAAGGTTGACGACTCATCTGCATCTATCGGTAAGAGATACGCCAGAAACGACGAGTTGGGTACGCCTTTTGGTATCACGATCGACTTCGATACTGTCAAGGACAACTCGGTTACGTTGAGAGAAAGAGACTCGACAAAGCAGGTGAGAGGAAACCTCGACGACATCATCCAGGCGGTGAAGGAAATCACTTATAACGGTGTTTCGTGGGCCGAGGGTACCTCGAAGCTCACGCCTTTTGAGAGTGCTTCCGAAGATGCTTAAAGTGTGGATTGCATGTATTGTACTATGCGCTAGGGAAAGTGTGCTTAAGTAGTGATGTCTTTTATAAAAGCATCAGAATTGGGCGCTCTTCCGAGAAGCTCATACAAGAGCGCGGAAGCATTCCGCGAGCCTCCGTTCTTGAAGATAACATCTCTAAATCGAATGGCACTTGTGGTGTTTGCAGGATCGTTTCCGAAAAGAGTGTTGTAGATATCGGCCGCAAAAACCCGCGAGTGGAGGTAACCGTAGTAGCCCGATTCGTAACCCGACACCATGTGGGCGAAAGTGGCAAATCCAACATTCTCGAGCCCATCAGAGGAATATATATTTGCTGTGTCAAACACGTTGTTCCAAGTCAATTTGAGATCCAAAGCCTCGATTTCCTTTTCATCTTCGATTCCATGCAACGCCATATCGAACTGACTGTAAATCAACTGGGTATAAGCCGCCAAGCCTTTATTAACTTGCACGGCCCTTGTCACATTTTCAATTAATTCATCGGGAATCGCCTCTCCCGTCAAGTAATGCCCCGAAACTTTCTTAAGCACGATTTTTGACCGGCCCCAGTGTTCAAACATTTGAGAAGGACACTCGACAAAGTCTTTAGGGAGCCGAGTACCTTGAAACCGCGCTGTTTTGGTCATGGACAATACATTGTGGAACCCATGACCTAATTCGTGGAAAAGCTCCATCAATTCGCGGTGTTTTAAGAGTGAGGGAGCCGAATGAGTAGCCTTGCTGAAATTACAAACAATCACCGTTACACTGGGCGTGCGTGTGCCGTCAGGGTTATAGTAGCTTTTCTGAAGACTGATGGTCCCGGCATGGGTGAACTTTCCCTCCCGTGGATGAAGGTCAAATAAAAGAGTACCCATGAACTGCTGTGGGTTTTCATCAGATTGCATGTTTTGGTAGACCCGAAAGCTATGAACATCGGTGTGCCAAAATTTGGTCGAGTCTGAATTGGCTTCTTTTACGATTTTCAAGTCAAAGAGAGTTTCAAAAAAGCTAAGCGTCTTGTTGAGGGTTGCACCAAGAGGGAAGTACTCCAGCACCTGCTCGTCATCTACACTGAACTCCGTTTCATGGAGTAAGTTCGTGTAATAGGCTCCGTCCCAAGCATAAAGCTCATTTTGAGGGGGGAGGCCTTGGCTTTTCAAATGCTGGTTTTTGAAAACTACCATTTTTTGGACATCGGCCATGGCCACCGGGTGCAAGTTGGTTCGTAAGGTGTCTAAAAAGCGGGTGACTCCTTCCTTCGACCGCACCAAGTGGTCTTGCAAAACTAGCTCAGAATAAGACCTAAACTGTAAAAGCTTCGCGATTCTGAACCGAGCTTTGACGATTTGCGCTAGAACTTCTACATTTTCCGGGGCTCGGTTCATGTTCGCTAAATGTGCCCGTTTTCTGGTCTCCTGGTTATTGGCATACTGCAATACCGAAAGTATATCGGTGTAGTCATGAGTTACTTTTAACATTTCTTTTCCCGAAAGATTTGCTCTTGCAAAACTCCCCAAGATTCGTTCGGGTAATCCATCCAACTCATGTCTTGTAAAAAGAACGTACCCATCATCCTCGGAAATGTTTTCCGCAAACTCCGCGGAACGATTTCTTATGTCTAGTTGAAGGGACTTCACCTCGTTTTGCTGCCCGCTGGCTAATCCTTGACCGGTGCTTCTGAACTCGCCGAGAAAATGTCTGAAAAAGTTAAAATACTCAGCATCTGTTGAATTGGATGTATCTGTTGAATTGATAATTGTTGTATTCGAATCAGTCAAGGTGCGCAAGAGTTGGGTGTACACGCCAAGAGTTTCCACATTTGAATACTGATGTATTATGTTTGAATCCACTATGCCACCTGCTTTTATAGAAGCTTCTCTAGCTTCTTTTGAAACACAAAGATTTTTGCAAATGCTAAAGGAGGCCTCTCTCGAATCCATCTCATTTTCAAGCTGAATTGTAGGCATCAAAACATTTGACACTGTGGGTTCTTTGATCAAAGAAATTCGGTTAAAAAAAGTGATTTTGGCAGATATGATGTCTTGAGCTTCTTGCAAGATTTCTTCCGGTGTCAAATTCCAAATTTCTTTGAAACCTCTTCCCTCAACAGCGAAGGTCAATGTGTATAGAAAGCAAGAGCAAACAAACGTGTTAATGAAAAGCATACTTAGTGGATGATGTATCCTGAATGAAAATGTTAGAGCGCCGAAAGACTATTTATAGGTCAGGTTAGTATTTAAAAGTGTTAAGAAACAGATTTGGAGCTTCTTAAAACTAGTCAGAAAGTCCGAATTTGTTGGAAGTATAGATGAAACTCTGAAATGGATGAAACATCAAATTTCACCGGCCACTGGCTAAAGCTTTAGCCCTCACTGCCTGAAGTATATCAGAGAATAAGATGTTGGAGCAACGTGACACAAGCTCGCTGAAAATGTGGCGCCGGCTCAAACCATTTGTAGGCGTGAAATAACGGAACCTTGATATTGCTAAGCTCAGTAGTAGGGGGCATCTTAATGCGAGACGACACCACTCAATTGACTGGAATTTACCTTGAAGAGGATAGAGCGCACTACAACGTGAAGAGGACCAAATTTTTCAAGACAATGACTTGGTAGTATTTCGGTTTTTTGCGACCTGTAAGCTAAAAATTATTCTTATTAGAAATTCAGAATTGATCATATTGTGGAAAAATAATGAGATGATATATTCTATCTGAAGTCGAAGGTACGCAGATGGAACGCGCCCCGTTCGAAGATTACGCAAGACAACTTGTACGAGAACTTGGACATTGGTATCGACATGGACTCGCGAGAGGCTCTTGTTGGACCCAATGGTGTTGGTAAGTCCACCTTTTTGAAGTTGTTCCAAGGCAAGTTGATCCCTCAAGAGGGTAGAGTCATCCAACACACCCACATCAAATTGGGTGTCTACTCACAGCACTCGCACGACCAATTGGAATGGACCAAGACACCTTTGGAGTTTGTCAGCAATTTTGAGATACAATCGGTGTAGAATCTTTGCTCTAAACGTAAAAGTACAGTGATCTATTATTCTGCTCGGCCATCGAAACGCAATATTTCACAAATCCAGACTTGTGTTGTTAAACATATTGATGTGTGCTTCAGTCTCCTGACTGAAAAAACGAGGAAATCTAAAAATCTTGGAGTAACTACAACTAATCACTAGCTAGCTAAACAATGCATTATAATGTGTCGTCTGCTGTCATCTGTCTTTAGTATATTTTAGAAGATTGACGCCTCGTAATTATTTGCGTAAAAAGACAGATATCACCCAAAAAAGAGCCAAAAATCAGCACAAAAAAATCAGAGTATTGACCACAGAGCTGGAGATTTCTGTGATTCATTGAAATCAACAAAACCATTTAAGTTCCACGAAATTTTTCTAAAATTAATTTAACAGATTTTAATGCTTTAACTTCAGATTTGGGCGTGTGGTCTAGTGGTATGATTCTCGCTTTGGGTGACGCTCAGGCAACTGAGCACCACGAAATTGTGAGAGGCCCTGGGTTCAATTCCCAGTATGCCCCAATCTTTTTTGGTCAAGCTTTGTCTTACGACGAAACCAAACCTCCCCCTCTTCTGCTTCCTCTTTCTATTTCCTACAAATTGGGGATTCTGTTGCTTCTCTTTTTCTTCTATACAACATATACTTCCAAGAGCCTGCCAATGTTCATCGCTTCTCCCGTAGAGGTCTCCACCAATCGTAAACCATTCAAGTTAAAAACGCCCTCAGTCACGCCCATGAACTGAAACTCCGTTTCAAATACCTGGCGGGGCTCGAGATGGCCGAGTCCGACGTCATTGGATAAAATCAATACGCCAGGCCGGTCCACCTTAAGAAGATTATATTGTTCGTAGAGCTGGAGCCTATTTCTCACACCAAAGCCTTTTTCTGGACGCCTTTCATCAGTGGAAATGAGCGTATGATGCGAGGAGCTGTGGTTGGAACTGCCCAAGTAATACAGATCTGGACGCAGGATTTTGGAGCCACTTTTTCGTATTGGGCCCACCGTTAAGACTGCTTTCAAAACCCGGTTGCTCGAAAGGTTGATAGCTTGTACTTTCCACGTGCAAACTTGGCCCACCGAGATTTTTGGGTTTCCGTAGAACGTCAATTTGAGCCCTGAAAACACTGATCCAGGGTCTCCCGCAAGATTCACGGGGCTCTCCAGCGAAATGCCCACCTGCGATAAGATGTTCTTCTGGAGTCTTTTCCGGGTGACCCCGCCACGTGACACTGAGAGAATCGGCGACAGTTTGTTTGGGGTCATGGCCGGGCCAGGTGATCCAGGTATTTGCCAGCCAGCACGAGCAGTATAAGGCGAATTGAGGCTCGGAAGTGCACTTGAACTGGCGTGGGTTTTGATGGAAACGGCTTTTTTGCCATGGAGAAGTCCTCCCGCTTGCAGAGGTTTGAAATTAGCGCTTTTCAGGCGGAATTGTGATATGCTCACGCCCTGGGGAGTAACCACTTTTATAGGAGCCAGGAGAGCTGGCGTCATAGTGTCGAATTCGAGAATTGGCGACCACGTAGTGGAAATTTCCCGGGTCAATTGCTGCCAGGGCCCGTCCTCCATGTTGCTTTTCTTTTCGATACGCACACGTACGGCAATATCGATTGGTTTTGCCGAAGCGGAAGCAGCGCCAGGCTCATGGGGGATTTCATGGTTCACGAGCTTATAAGTGACGTTAAGTACATCGATAAGATTGTGGCGGCTGGGGAACTCCACGTGGCCCAACTGGGAAATATCGCCGCCGGAAAAGCGAGCGTAGAGTCCCAAAAGATAAAACGAGTATTTTTCGTTTTTTTTCGACGCAGCCAAAGTAATCAATTGCTCAGGGGCCTCGACGCGAAGAGTCGTGAGCAAGACATCATTGCGCCCGCCAGGTTTGGTGGTGCGTAGTTTTAACTGAAGAGGTGCTGCAGTAGGGAGCAGGAGATAACCTTCAGAATCGTCAAGAATGAGACGATTTTTTAGCAGAAATGCCAAGCCTCTCGCACCATCTGAGGGGGCCAAAGAAGGTGACGCTGGTGAATTTCCAGGTATTTTATGGGAGGCGACAGGGGGAATATTTGGGTTTGTTTTAGCGGTCGATTCATTGTTTGGGTCATGCTTTGTCTTATCATGTGTTTCATGATCTGTTTTATCATCTTTTTTATCATCTGTTTTATGGTTTGTGTCAGTGGCGGATTCAGTAACATTTTCTGCATTTGCCTCACCAGTGCCAGTGTACAATAGCTCATAGTGTATGCGTGGTTTTTGTAATACACTGTGATTGAGTTCTTGTAGTAAGTTTTCCCCCAGCGACACCAAAAACGGGTCTTGTTGTTTTGTAGCTTCCTTATTATCAAAATCTTCCTTCTTTGCACTCTTAATGGCTGTGTGGTGGTTATCGCCATTTTCAAACGCTGCCCTCATTTCAATGCGTCCGCTTGTTTCCCTTTGCGGACATCCTGCGGTGGTGACAAACTTCCAAATGGTGACAATTTGCATCACATTTTCTGAGTCACACAATTGTCCCCGCCATAGCATGTCTTTGACCTCGAAAAACGCCTCGTTTCTCTTGGTGCTTTCCTCATTTGCACTCGAAATAGGCTGCGAATGCTCTCGCAGCTTGGTACGGTAAATTTGAGGATTTTGAGTATCCGAAACAGTCTCGTAAGACGATATCAGAGTGAGATACATCCTTTCAGGATGCAGAGGGCCATCTACGGGAGACGTATAAACTATGTATCCCACAAACTCTTCTTCGTAGAAGATAAGCAGCCGTCGAGGCAGACTGAGAAGACAGTTATAGAAGACCAGCCAATCTAGAGTGCCATTTTCAGAAGCGGATTTTTGGGTAAGGTAAAAGTCCTGGTCCTCTGGAACCACCACCGAGAGCCGCATAGATCTAAAGTCCTGGAGGAGTAGGAAAAAGGAGAGCAGCAAATATTCCTGGGGGTTACTGGTACTTTTCACTTGTCCACGTGCACGCTCCATGTTGACGTCACGTGACCGTCTCTTCATTCTCTGCGATTTTCTCCTCCTCACCTCCTTTTCCCTGGGCTTGTTCAAAACCACCGCCCAATTACCCTACTCTATTTCATATGCAATAATTTTATTTCCCTTCCCTATAAATATTTCAGTGGTGTTCTTCTCACACACTGCCCACTTTCTCAGCCTTCTCCTCACTTCGGAGCGCCTTGCTAAATATGGCTATACCTCGGTATCCAACACCCATAAGACACCCAAGAGTAGTGACAATCACCAACATCGCATAAATGGTAGAAATAACCCGAAAGGCTTCAAAACCATTATATGTTTTGTAAAACTGATGTGTAGCGAGCGCCATAGTACCCAAAGGGAAAGTCATGGACCAGAAACCTCGTTGAAACCGAAGAAGCCCGACAAACACGCCCTTGAAACGCAGCCCACTGCTTGTTTGGTACAAAAAACCATGGTTTTTCTTCACGGCAAACGGAGCCATTTTCGACATCAACGCCATGTAAGCATAGATCGTGAGAAGAAACCCAAACGAAATCAGCATGAATGCAACAAGGCTGCACGCAACAAGAATTGCAACCGACAACATGGCCGGCAATCCGGTCAACGCCACGTTGTTCTTGGACGCGGCCTCGCTCAAAAACGACACGTACAGAGACTCTTCAACAACGGCATGATGCTTCATTAAAAGCAAGGTACTATTCTGCCCAAAAAGGAGTATTGCAAACGCCCCCTGGCCAACAAAACCAATGGGAAGAAATAGCGTCAACACTTGTCCGGTGTGTGGGATCTTGTGTATGAAAATCCGCCAAAAGTTGATCGTAGTAATGATGGATGCAAGGAGCATGGCAATTGCCCAGATCACCAACGACACAGTCATCGTGATGATTTCCAATTTGGCGCTCGGCATATCCGAGGAAATGAGCCCACCCAAAGCAGCAGCAACTGTCATGGTAACAACAGGCAAAAGATACTGCATGCTCAAACCAGTGTGAGCAGTGAAGTTTTGGCTCTTGCGGTGCTTCGTCATGAGTGAAAAAAAGAACGTCACAATGCAAGTGTAGAGCGAGCCAAACACCACAATCCACCAGAGAGCCCAGATTCCAACAATCGCTCGACGGCCGAGAACTCCATGCAAAAAAGTGATGAGAGTCGTGTATCCCATCACAAAACACCCCATTGCCGGCGCCTTTGCTGGGTCACGATGTATCTGTGAAAATAGACTCGGTCTACAACACAATGCCAATGCAAAAAACGTGACAAGAAACATGAAAATGACAAGCGACACTAGACCCATGATGATCCCGCATATTTGGATCCAGTGCGCAGCGTAGGGAAAGTTGTATAGTAAATTAGCCGACATTCCCGTGCCCATAACAGATGCAAAATAGACAGGAGTAAATCCGTCAATAAAGCGGACTTTGAGTTCCGCCCCGACTTTTTGATGCCATGACAATGTCGGCTCCGATAAACCTGCTTTATCCATCACCGTCAGGTCTCCCCCACTAGTGTCGTTATGATAAAGTTCAGCCAGTTCAGCCGTTTCCGCTCTTCCGCTTCGGGGCAGCAACGTTTCCCCAGAAGAAGCAGAAAGCACAACAGGATTTTCAGCCATATTTATGTGCTGTTGGGGTTGGAGTAGCACTCACTAAACCTAGTTCCAAATTAGTCACTGACGATGGGCTTTCAAGCTCACGTTACTTTTTTTCGCAGCGAGCTGTCAAATTAATGCGAACGGTTCGGAACAAACAATTCCAAGTCAATCACGCAGATAATCAAAGCCTCGACGCACAGAGGAAAAAAGGATGAAAAGTAGCACCCTGCAAAAGTAAT